>QNTS01008203.1:0-34961 GCA_003317085.1 Hucho hucho | reverse complement strand
CAATTGGAACGCCGACTGCGAGCCAGACTTAATTACCCAACATCAGTGCCGGACCTCACTAATTCTCTTGTGGCTGAATGGAAGCACGTCCCCACAGCAATGTTCCAACATCTAGGGGGGGGGAGACCAACTCCATATGAATCCCCATGATTTTGGAATGAGATGTTCGACCAGCATACTTTTGCACAACATACTTTTGGTCATGTTGTGCATTTGTGCGTCTGTAACTTTCTCCCTCATCATTATTCACGATTCATTCAGGATTGCCCGTAATCATGGTAGCATCCACAATGTGGAAGTGTTTAGAAACATATTCTATTCTTATTTACAATAAAAGTGACTCCAACATTACACAGTACATTATTTACCATTCATTTCACAAAATAATCGTTAACACAACCAAAACGAAGGGAAAATGTACTAAGGAAAATGACAGCAGCACACAAACTTTGACAAACTCAACGGATCTTAAATATAAACATGATTACATATTCTCCAATAAATAAAATGTACTCACGTTGTCAGTGACGTGGATCAAGGAAATTAGTAATAAGTTTGGCCATTGCAATCCCCAGCAGGATAAGGAATACTGGAGGGGAAAACTGTTGCTTAAATAGTGTAGTGGTGCTAATCAGCAGTGGGAACAGGTGTGGTGAGTGGCAAAGGAGGCGCGTGAAGTTAGTGCTGAGGACATCACAACACAGACCACCACACCATACCTGAAACCTCGGAGCCTTATTCAATAGTACATCTTACATAAGTAACCAAATTTAAAAGCTACAGAAAACCATGAGAATGAAGCTGAAGTAAGGAATACTTACCAACGATGACTATAATGATGATGGGTATAAGCAGAAAGAGTCTTAGCAGTACAGTGTGTGTTGAATCAAGGTTTACTGTGACATTGCCAACTCTTATCTGATGAACAAAGACAACATAATACATGATTATTGTTCACCATTTCCAAGGACAGTGTTCCAGTGAAACTAATAAAATGGTGGGTTGAGGTTTCATCTGAATCAGATTTTTACCTTCACTGACTTGATGTTAGCGTTGGGAGTGTTCTTTATCTCACAGATGACAGAGTCAGTCCAGTTGCTCTTCTCAATGGTTTCCATGACACACTCTACATCCTGGTTGTCCTCCTGAACACCAAACACTAAGATCTCTTCTGTGGCGATGTTCAACTTGTCAGCCCTTTTCTGAAATAAAACAAGAAATGGAATGTGTATGAATGAATGAATAAGAGAGAGAGCTTTCAAGTACATGCGTGTGTGTATGGGTGCATGCATGTCTGCACATGTGTGTAAACCTCAATTGTGACACGCAGGTCGTTTCCTGTCTTGATTGCAGTATAGCTGGTGAATTCTGGGTCGGGATGGTAGGTGAGCTGTGATGAGCAGGCCAGTGTCTGATTGGCCACTCTCAGAGACACAGTGGAGGTGACTGGCTGGTTCATGTGTTCAAAGAGAGGTGTGTGGTACCACAGACTCTAAAAACACCAACAACATGAATTAGAATACCTCAGATATTGAGGCCCCCATGACTGATATCTGTGTTGTGTGAAGGTGAACGTTTGGTGAGGTGTGGCAGTGTGCATGTTCATATTAGGTTACTGACTGGCTACGTGAGAGTGGGTGAAGACATGATGCTTAGCCAAGAAATCAATTAAAATCAGTGTGTTAAGATGTCTACCCCAGAGCTGTAGTTGGTTTGGATGGTCTGAGGGGCGTGGTCATGAACAACCCCCTCCACAAACTCCAGATGGGAACCTTGGACCTTGATCTTCCTCTTCCCACTGCAGAACACATACGAAATCAACCAATCAGAGGAGGGTTGTTGGTCACACCTAGCGTGCTGATGTGAACTGTAATCATGTCTAAACCACATTATTGGAATAAGCCAGTGGATAACAAAGATGCTTCATGGCAAAAGTTGTACAAAAAAAGATTTACACAACAAATAAAGTATGTAGCTTGCCAAGCCCACTTTCTTTCCCCATCAGACAACACCATAGCCAGTAGCCATTTATAGAAAATAGTTAAAGACATGCTTTTAACCTCTGTATAGCCCGTTCCAAAGGTCAACCCATACTTATACTTGTGTGAATTGCTATTGAAATGCAAATTGATGTGTGGACTTGAACAGGTAGACATGGATATGTGTGTGTGTGTGTGTGTGCATGCATATGTGCATACCTACGTGTGTGCGTTTTTACCTAGCCCAGGTAGTGCTTGGTATTAGCCCAGTGCAGGACGGTGAGGACCCATAGGTAACAGTGGCCTTGCCCAGACAGCGACCGTCTGGCAGCACGACACATACACGGACAGAACCTTTGTCTCCACTGGGGATGTGGAACGTCAGACTGGACCCAGTGTTGTTCCACACAGGAGACCTGACCAAGTGAAACACCCACTACACAGGTCATTACAGGTCAAACCAAAGCCTTAATATGCTGATATTAACACCTAAACTTCTATTCAAACAAACCAAAGTGATATAGACTTGGAGTTGGGCTTCGGTGGGGTCAGTTATAAAAACCATTTGACTCACTCCTTGAGACTGCACTCCATGTGCCCTTGGATGCGAACCCTAGTCACGTGATGGAGGTTCTTCCCAGTCATCAGGGCGTGGTTTCTCCCATGGAAGGACAGAACACTGGGCACTATGGAGACGATCACTGAGTCCTGACAAACAGAATGCACAGACAAGATTTCAAATAAAGACAAAAGCTAAACTAAATCAATTCTATAAGCTAGATATTTCTGTGGCCCTAGGCTTGGTTTTTAGTTTTGGTAGTTTAAATCTGCTCTGTTAATTGATTTAATGAACCAGTGTTAATCAAGGACACAAACCGTAGAGATACTGTATGTAATTATGATGGATGGTTTGAAGTCTACTACTGCTGCGACCTGGGCACAATCATGTCATCCATTATCCCAGCATGCTTGCAGAAAACAGACAGAGTAAGTGAGTTCACCACAACCCATACACTTCCCCGAAATGTTCCATTCTGTTCACACGTTGTGGCGTAAGCATGCAAACACACACCCACACACACACACTAATAAAGTTCCATTTACTGAAACTGATGCTGACTAACTATTCAGACCTAGCTCTGGTGAGGCCAGAGCTGAGAAAGGAACTTGATGACACCCTAACTAACACCAAACCCCATGTTGAACAAACACTTCTTTAACCATCAAACACACAGCTATATTCATCACATCTACTCCAATTCATACTGAGAGGAATATGATAAAGTACATTAAAACATCTCCAATACAGGTACTGCATCTTTCAATGGTACTCCATTTCAGACGTCAATGTTGTTTAGTCATTGAGATAAGTGACTGTATGTATGCATGTAGCCTACATCACACTGTGTGAACAAAATGAAACATTTCGTAGATTTTTTTATATCTGTGTCTCTCAGGTGTTCTCAGTGCATGACAGCTGGATGTAGCTGGAGTAATGATGCCTGCTCCTGGACACCCAGGTCTGCCAACTCAGACCCCATACAGGTAACACACACACACACACACACACATAAACTTAGTTCCCTGTTCTGAGATCAAACGTCCCTATAAGGGACAGAAGATCCACTGAGAGATGCTGATGAAGAGGAAAAAGCTGTGATCAGTAGGATGGACTTACAGAGTAGTTCATTCCTGAATGGCTGAGTCTGCACACTTCCTGGGGAAGGAAGTGAGAGAGGGTTGATGAACAAGATACAGGAACACCCATGGGTGAAGAAGTTGCGAGATGAACACTCTCAAAGAAGAAGGTGTGTGTGTGTGTGTGTGTGTGTGTGTGTGTGTGTGTGTTACCTGTATGGGGTCTGAGTTGGCAGACCTGGGTGTCCAGGAGCAGGCATCATTACTCCAGCTACATCCAGCTGTCATGCACTGAGAACACCTGAGAGACACAGAGATACGAATAAGAAAATTACAGTGAGTTTAATCATAAACATGTGTACCATCTGTTACTCATGCACAATGTGTACTAACAAATCTATAACATACAGAAAGGCAAGTGCCCAACATAATTTAAAAGATGTCATTATAGTAAATATTGAAGTAGGTCTAAACAAGTAGGTTGAAACATAGCCATATCAAAGTGCTGAGGCGTAGCATGACAGATCTGGGATTTCTGACTGACAGGGCAGAGGTAGGTGGTCCAGAGATCTCTGAACAGTTAGTGAGCATTAGTTTCTCAGCAAGGTTCTGCTTCCCCACTCTTATCTTCACTGTGACATCCAGACCTATGTGGAAGAACACAGGGAAACTATCTCTAAGCAAGATGCTCCATTTTGTCATTGAGAAATCTACAGGAGAGATAGGAGGTGAAAGGTTACCTTCAGCAGGAAGCTGTTCGCTGGAGAACAGGCAGGAGCATCGAGGGAACGCTGGAGCGGGGCTTGTCTTGTCACATAGATTACCACTTCTTGTGAGGAAGTTACAGGCGAAGGTGAAACTTCCTGTCCCATGCACATTCAGGTGGACCTTGACAGTGAGTGTGATTTTCTCTCCACTGCTGCTCTTCTCCACCTGGTAAGAGACCATGTTCTGTTGTTGGGAGTCCTCAGAGATGGAGATCCAGGCTGAAGGCTGAAGGCAGTCATCCTGAAACGAACATCTAGAACACATCACATAAAGGGGTGAGGATGAGCAGGTTTAGGGTGACACGGATAAACAGGACATCGAAGTATATTCACAGGAAGTTTCATCTATAGAGGCAAGTTTATTCTAAGAAGCTGTGGGTGATACAGGAAATAACCTTTGTTTAACCCTGCTGAAAAAAAATGTAATCAAGATCATATGGTATGAAAAACCCTGGGCTGAGATATGTCATTAACACAGACAACTGTCCTCATTTAATTACATTGAAATGACTGGCACTGTTTATCTTCATCACAAGAATGAAAAATGACATTTTAGAAAAGAAAATGTGATATAATAAAGAAATCTCTATATAGTGTAAGTTGTAGAAGTGTGTAGTTGTGGTTCTTGTGACTGACCTTAACTTGTTGTTCTCAGACTCACACCAGCCACAGAAGGGGTCCTGAGCAGACCAACAGTCCTTCAGACTCTTGTGTTCAATGCACTGAGCCACAGGCACACGCATCATCTACAACAAACACACAATATTATGTTCTGGGTCCTATTTCAGAATGGTTGTACTGTATACAATGTATCACTATGTACAGTAGAACTTACCTGGTTCCTCAGTGCCATGTACACATGTTTGCGGTCCACTGGATCCAGGTGCATCTTGGGAAACACACGGTGGTCGTCATCTGACTTGTAGAGCACTCTGGGACAGGCAGGTTTGTAGGCCTTGTCTACAGCAAGCTGCCACGGGACAGAGAGTGACACTTTGATAACATCTCTCTGTAGAGGTGACATATCACACTAACAAACCACAATACATAACATGGCCCTAGGAAATCACCTGTACTGCAGTTGTAAATATCTGTTGACTGCACACATTTCTCTCTGCCAACAAAAGTATGAATTTGATGACGATACATGATAGACAATCAATCATTGATGTGTAGTGGTGACCAAAACCCCTGTCTGGTTTGTTAGAGTGTACTGCATGGCTGTGATATTTATGTAAGAAACATGCAGGGGATTTGTCTGGATTATTGAAGCTTTCCAGGGACAACACTGCATAACGGAGACTATTGTGCCTAGTAAGTTACTGTAGGGTTTCTCCAGGCTAATTTAGACCTCAAATTCCCTCCTGTGAGCCACGTTTGGTAGAAAATGCTATAATTCTGTTGTATGAGTATCTGTGTTCAAGGGAGAAATAATGACATGAGAGGGATGTTATGAGGCCAGTGTGTGTGTGTTAAGAGTTCTCATAACTGTGTTCCACAGACCTTGATGAGTTGTCCGTCTCCTGTCCCGATGAAGAACACCAGCCAGGAGTTGTGTCTCAATGCCAACACTGATGTCATGGAGCTGTATTTAAACACCACTGCCTCTGGCTGCAGGTCCGAGGTGGTACCCTTTGGCAATGACTGGAACAGCATACATATCAGTGTTACAGACAATCTCAACACATTTGCTAAGAAATTAGGGTAACGATAATGACAGAGTCTTCGCTATGGTGTTGGTAATAAACCATACATAAAATCATTATCATCTCACCAACCTTTGGACAGGCCTCATAGCAGAAGTCTGGGTCGTCGTTTTTGAGTTGAGTTGAGCTGATGTTATAGATGGCCAGCATGGTGTTGATGGGGTCGCTTGTGTTACCAGCCGTGAACACACCTGCCCAGAGCACCTGCCCATGGAGACCACCAGATCCTGGAATTACAGAGGAAGACAGGAGTTCCCGGCGCTCCATGTTTCCACAGCATTTGAGTTTTGCACCTTTGAGGGACTTCAAAGTAGTTGCTTTATTGTTCTCGCTCTTGAACCAAATAAGTCGAACTTGACGCTCCTTGGGAAAGTTCGAGAACACGTAGATGTGTGAATTACTCTGAAAGCCGTCCACAAACTGAATCTTCTCCTTATGTCTGGTGTCAATAAACGGAGTCGCACTCTCATCTGAATCAGAAAATATTCCCCCATTCTGTCCTTCTAGTGTATTCCGTAGGACAAGCAACTGACCTGAATTGGCGCACGCGTCACTCACACGGCTCTGCAACCTTCCAGCCATAATGTAGGAGTTCTCCGCGACATCAACAATAAAGCCAATGGTTGAATCTCCCGGGTCCAATGAACCCACGTCAATATCCTCCGAATACACAGATTTTGAGATTTCGTTGAGATCTAGTATTTCACAATAACCGCATTTTGTGGTTCCACAGGTGATCAAGGTCTTGTTTTTGATGAATGGCAGTAACATGTTTACCTTAAATGGATACGTTTCATTGGAAAGAGGTGCTTCTTGGTTAGGATAAACTACTTTCGGATTATCTCTCTTTATAATTTTGGTAAAATCATGGTTCAACTGGTAGAGTCGGTATTCCGTAACGACGTATACCGAGCTGTCACCAATGGCAAAGTCGCGGACGTCGCCATCGAATGTGCGAGTCTCCTGGCCACGACCCCAGTCCACACAGGCGAGGAAAAGAAAAAACAGCCCTCATCTCGTAAATCATGTAGTCAGTCAAGCCTGAGAGGAGAGCGCATGGTAAACTCCGTTCTGAGCCTCTGATGCCACTGTCATACTGTGCCGAAGGCCAACAGGAGGATTGCGTAAAAGCGCACAGTTGATGGATGCTGCAACTATGTGTTAACTTTAGGTCATTCAATTTAGTTCCGGCGGTTATGTTCTGAGGCTCAGGCTTCCGTGTTTAAGTCTCTACTGTGATATCGAAATTAACGTTAGTTCCCTACCTTTCAATCTCAGCAGAGGTTGTATCAGTAACATCGTTGTTTGAATGTTTCCAAACCGTCTCCAAACGCGCATTTGTGGTAATGCCTATATTGCCTATTCAAATGCCAGTGTCATCTTCACCATCACCTATATGATTATTGAGACATATTATATTATTTGTGGTTCTAGTTTTAAACAGGCCTACCGATCAATCAATCATTCAACACACACAATACATGTTACAAAAAGTGAAATCTTGCACTATGATGATGTGCGCTCACATACATTCATCTGTCCCCTCTGCGTATACTACAGCAGAAACCTCTGTAAAGGTCTTTAACTTTGGACCAGAAGATGGCGCTCTAATACCAGTAATAATAGATCCCAAACGCAAGTAGCCTCTGGTACTTCTAGCTTCCTCATTTTAAACCAGGATTTAAAATCCTCATCCAGATGTTAAACCAGGATTTAAAGTCCTACTCCAGATGTTAAACCAGGATTTAAAGTCCTACTCCAGATGTTAAACCAGGACTTAAAGTCCTACTCCAGATGTTAAACCAGGATTTAAAGTCCTACTCCAGATGTTAAACCAGGACTTAAAGTCCTACTCCAGATGTCAAACCAGGATTTAAAGTCCTACTCCAGATGTTAAACCAGGACTTAAAGTCCTACTCCAGGGGGCGGTTTCCCGGACACAGATTAAGCCTAATCCTGGACTAAATTGCAAGATCAATGGAAAATCTCCATTGAAAGCACTTTTTAGTCCAGGATTAGGCTTAATCTGTGTCCGGGAAACCGCCCCCAGATGTTAAACCAGGATTTAAAGTCCTACTCCAGATGTTAAACCAGGACTTAAAGTCCTACTCCAGATGTTAAACCAGGACTTAAAGTCCTACTCCAGATGTTAAACCAGGACTTAAAGTCCTACTCCAGATGTTAAACCAGGACTTAAAGTCCTACTCCAGTCTCCTTTCTTCTTCTTCCTGTGGTTTTCCGGCAGACTAGATGTTTTGTTGCTGTATTGCTGTCTGTCACCGTTCGGAAAGTGCATTATACATTTGTTCACAAAAAAAGGGAAAAGGGAAATGGGGGAAAAAAGGAAACGTCACCATGATCTAACCCTAAATACACAACACTATCACAACTTCACCCCACCACCCCTTCCTACTACCTTGGCCCCAACAGATCATACACCAGGCCGTCCGCATGGGAGGCTGGAACCCCTTCTCTCAAAACCCCCTGTAGTTCTTCTGCAGTAAAATCTCACTCTCGCCACTGGGTCTGAGTGTGAAAGTGTGTCTATGTGTGGCGTCAATATGCGTGTTTGTGTTTTACGTGTGTGTATGTGTATGTGTGTGTTAGAGTGTCAGTGTAGTATGTGCGAGTGTGTGGGTAGTCCAGTAAGTGTGCATAGAGCCGGTGCAACAGAGTCAGTGCAGAGTACTCCCACTGGGCCAGAGTCATCTCAGCCATTTTCCTGATCATTGGGGTGAGGCTCGGAAGCCTTCACATCACCTGTCGGTGCAGGTTCTTCCTCTTCACTTCTGTCAGGTTCAATTTCTGAGAGTTCACTATCCGTTGACTGTTCTGGGTTTTCAGGAGTGTAACATGTATTTATCTCGTCTGTACTTGACTCAAAGGAGAAAGTACTCTGCTTGTATTTCGCAGATTCTCGCCATCCGCCATCTTCCTCGTCTGGGCCTCCGACAGTCCCAACTAGTAGCTGCAAGTCTAGTCTCCAGTCTCCTTTTCACCTCATTTAACGCTTGATTTACTTAAAGGTTCAATGCAACCGTTTTTATCTCAATATCAAATAATTTCTGGGTAACAATTAAGTACCTGACTGTGATTTTTTTCAATTAAAATGGCCAAAAAGTAACAAAATTACTTAGCAAAGACCAATTGCTCAAGCAAGAATTTTGCTAGGACTGTCTGGTGGTCTGAGTGGGCAGGGGGAAACTGAAAACTAGCTGTTATTGTCAGAGGTTTGGAACTCTCTTTCTTATTAGTCTATTCATTTCACAGTATTATCCCAAACATAGTGTAAAAATATATATAAAACACAGGATAATCACGTTTTTGACTGTACTGGGCCTTTAACAAAAGGCACATCTAAATAGGTGTTCCAGGTAACTTCATGACATGGCACAAGTGGGGGGGGTGGGCCTTTCCTCTATTGTACCTCAAGCAAGGGTGGAGGCCGATGACATCACAAAGTCACCATCAGACCAACTCCTAGAATGCCCTACTCCTTGAAGTTTGCAGTTGTATCTAAAAAACACTTGTTTACCCTTTATTCCGTGTACTTTACTGTATTCATACTTAGGATATCGCTTTCAACAGACAAAGTTTTAAAAAATCACTGGAGGACACCTTTAAAGTTGAGAATGGCCCATTGCATTTAAACATTTTCATTTATGTAGTTCTGTATCTGTCTATTAATAACACTATGTATTATTTCCTTTTATGTAGTTCTGTCCTTCAGTTGTAATTGTCTATTAATGTTATGTATTATGTTGTGTCTTATGTTTTGTGTGGACCCCAGGAAGAGTAGCTAAAGCTTTGTCTATATCTAATGGGATCCTAATAATTAAAAAAAGGCATCTCTTTCAACTCTAGATTTTGGGTCATTATAGCTCACTGCAATCTAACACTCACAAGGCCCTTATAAGGACTCCACAAATAGCCAACTGATGCCCCATTCCAAATGGACCTTGGTGGTGGCAGGTAGCTTAGCGGTTAGAGAAGCGGGCCAGCAACAACAGGGTTGCTGGTGTGAATCCCAGCTCTGACGGGAAAATCGGGCTTAGAGTGAGCCGGCAACAGGAGGGTTGCTGACATCATCCTTGCCATTGTGCCCTTGAGTAAGGGACTTAATCACCTACAATTGCTCCAGGGGCGCTGCACTGCAGCTGACACATTGCTTCCAGCCACTCAGGGTGTGTGTGTGTGTTGGGGGGTTGGTTGAGTATAAAGGCAAATTTCTGTTCATGGACAATAAAGTTTATCTTAAATATCTTTGCCCCTTGCCCCTACAGTATGTGAAGTCCCTAGGGGTATGTCCAAGTGATCAAAGCACTTGTACATTTGTATATTCTAAGCCACAGCTTTTATAGCCGCTCAGATGTCTTTAACGGCCAAGTTAACATTCATCTGACACCAATCAAGTGATGTCACATCCTGTGTACTGTTTAGACAACAGCTCATCCAATCATAGGAATGAAACGACACACACATGACCAGTAGGCTTCTTAGGGAGGATACATAACATTAGATGATAAATGTGCCTTTGTGAGAAAGGAATCCTTAATGAGCTGTTTCCCACGCAGTGAACTGTTTAGAGTTTACATTAAGCCAGCCCTTATGATACATAACACTTGTCTTCGGCTGTGTGGTTTCATACGGTCTTGAATCTGTGCTCTACTAGAACCCTTTTCACACTATCATAAAGACCTGGACCGTACCATGCTGGCTCAGATAGTTTCTTTTCACATTGACCTTTCCTGCAGTATTCCAGCAACTATGGTGGATGTTTAACTAAGCCAGCACCGTACAGCTCGGTACCCATACAGCTGCAACCCAAAGCAAGTCTCTGTATCTACCAGCCCTCACCACCACCCCCCCACATTTGTAATTTCCAATACCTATCCACCCAGCCATGGAGCGATGCAGTCACCACGGCAACAGTAATGACCACATCCCGGGACTCTCGCTATGTGGAAAGATCAATACGGGAACGATTGCCTCGTTCTGAGATTCCAAGGAGTTTTGAAATGTTTATTTCATTCTGGTGCTGTTCTAGGAAGTCACCGGCCATCACAGTGTCTGAAATGGAACATTGATTAGAGTAGCTGTCCAGGTTAGACTAGACACACACACACACACACACACACACACACACACACACACACACACACACACACACGGCTGCACGTAGGCCAACACCCACACACACAGGCCTTGGCCTAAAGATATGTTCACCCATGTGACAGATGTAGCCTACTCTCCCAGAGTTTACCATAAAACAGGTTATTATAATATACATAGGCTTACATTGAGATCCTGATGAATCACCTGTTTAACCGCGATGATAAGCCTTATATGTGAGGGAGATAACATTAGGTCTGCAACATTAGTTCATTTTTTCTAATGAAACTCTTATCCACTATTCCATTTGTAGGCTACATGTATTTCCAGCACAAACCAGGGCCTGAATGAGTGAATCACAAAGGACAGTCTTCGAAATTGATCTCCGATGACGCAGGTTCCTTCCAGTCCTAATGGCCTATTTCATAGCCTGGGCAGGCTACACTTTTCAAGGCACTTAACAGTAGTTATAGCCCACCATATGAAGTGTTACTCTCTGTGACGAAACAAACGTAATACAGGAACAGCATTGCACTGTAATGGGAATTGTATGCTATTGTGAAACTCGATCAACGGTTTCCAACCATTGTCTGGGTCTAAGACAGCTCATTAGGAATCTAATCAGCGCTCCTGACTGAGACGTTATGTGGCGGCGGTTATGTCATAATGACATTAGGTTATGCCACAGGACTAATCCCGCGGGTCACTTCACAGAAAGGCCAGTGAGGTGTGGATTCATCAGTGGCCCACTTACAATCCCCCAGTACAGTAGCTCCACATTTCCATATAGCGTTCCCAGTTCAGGGAACTCAGCTGGGGGAAGGAGGTCTGTCGGCAGTCAGGGCAGCGTGGGTCCAGCCTCCTCAGAGAGAGAGAGATAGAGAGAAGACAACTTTCATCCTGACCCAGTGGAGAAATCCCTCTGCTGAGAGAGACAGCTGCTTCCAATAACTCCACATAATACCTGTAATTTGCCAATGGGGCTGAGGCAGGCTGGGGTAGGCCTATGCTACTCCGGAAAATAAGGGCTACTGGTCAATGATTTCTCTTCCTTTGCTTGCTGCTCTGCTGTAGTCTTTCTCAGATGTCCCTGGCACAGGAGGAGGGATTCATTATTCATTTACTGTCATTTCTATTTTCAAATTTCCCTTACCATTACACACACATTTTCCCCTACTGTAAGGGCACGGCCTCGAAATTGACCTTCTTCAGATGCTCTGGGGTTAGGGTTTCTATCAATGCTGAGCTGTGTGACCCACTGACACACAGCACCAACATTGGATCTCCTCCAGTTACAAAATCTATGAATGAGTGTGTGTGTTGTGTGTTTGTAGATGTCGGTGTGTGGTCTCATGCATTTGTCACCTTTGCATAACTTTGGATTTGTGTGTGTGTGTGTGTGTGTGTCGTTCCAGCGAGGTGGAAATGTGGGAGTGTAAAACAGTGCTTTCTGAGATGTGGTTATCCCTGTGGTGTGTGTTGTCAAGTTCAAGAGCTGAGTAAAGATTCCCTTCTTCCTCACGTTATGGCACTATATGGAATATTCTCTTCTTGTATAATTCACCCCTTTCCTATTTAAATCAGAAAACATAGTCATAACACAACATACAATTAAGAAGATACAATAAGAAATAGACACTACTAATACCTGGCTAATGTGCTTGCCTGTGTTTGTGTAGCCTATGCTAAGTGCAGTGTATATCGTACACATAGACTACTAATACTCTTACCCAGGGGATAAGGGATAATACTCTTTTTTCTCCCCAGTTTCAATCTTGTCTCATTGCTGCAACTCTCCAATGGGCTTGGGAGGCGAAGGTCGAGTCATGCGTCCTCCGAAACATGACTCACCAAACCCCGCTTCTTAACACCCACCTGCTTAACCTGGAAGCAAGCCCCACCAATGTGCCAGAGGAAACATTGTTCACCTGACAACCGAGGTCAGCCTGCAGGCACCCAGCACGCCACAAGGAGTCGCTAGAGCGCGATGAGCCAAGTAAAGCCCCACCGGCCAAACCCTCCCCTAATCCGGACGACGCTGGGCCAATTGTGCGCCGCCTTATGGGACTCCTGATCAGTGCCTTAGACCGCTGCGCCACTCAGGAGGCCCTCTTTATTATACTCCTATTAGTGTTTAGTATCATGGTGTACCCCATCATTGACCCCCACTCACAGGGGAGAACTAGAGGACTGAGGATTGTCACTCTCTGTGAAGATAGGCTACACACCCACACCCTAAACAACAAATTCATAGATACTAATACACATTCTTGGGACTGTTGTGGTCGCACGGATTTAACTGGGCCATGTAGATTCCAGGAGAACATTTTAAGAGAAAATAAGAAAAGAATGTAATTGAATTTGGACTGTAAAACTGAGTTTGTATTTATCCGAAGGCAAGCACACTTATCAGGAGTCGTCTGTACTGCACAATCAACCTAAGTCATTCAGCTGGATCACTAATGAGATAGTAGTTCATCTGAGTCTTTTCCAGATACATTAGGAACTGTTCCCTGAAACCTATCAGGATAATAAAACGTGAGTTGGAAAGCTGACTAATTCTGAGAAAACATCCCGTTGGGATTTAAACAGATGAGGACGTAATTGCACGCTGAGCCAACCGTGTCTAACATGCAGCCACTTTTCTCTTCCTCCCTCTGTTCATCCCCCTCTCTCTTTTCCCTTTCCCCTCGGGGTCAGGGAATCAGGCCAGCAGCCGACAGACGCACAAATTAAAGCGAGAGCTTGTCTGGAAATCTCAATAATTCTCCATCACACCTCATAGGGTTAGATCCCGCAATCCTCTGAACAGGGAGAGTAAGAAAGGAGGAGGAGGGAGGGACGCTTGAGTCTGCCTTGTACACAAAGAACAGATGGAAAGAGAGAGAGAGAAAGAAGGGAAAGGTTTGGAAGAACAATGGGGTTGATGAATGCCAAAACCAAGACACATGAAGTGGAAGAGAGAGGGAAGGAGAGAGAGAATATGAAAGTGAT
The DNA here is from genome assembly GCA_003317085.1 of Hucho hucho. Lineage (NCBI taxonomy): Eukaryota > Metazoa > Chordata > Actinopteri > Salmoniformes > Salmonidae > Hucho > Hucho hucho. Next base: position 20,765 of record QNTS01008203.1, on the reverse strand, counting down.
TAGGAGGAGAGAGTGAGGGAAGGGAGAGACAGGGGGACAGGAAAGAGAACACAGTATGAACCGATTCATGACTGGCCAAACTCGCATCCAGCATTAATATATGGTTTATCTCTAAAAGGGAGGAGAAAGAGAGGGCAGGGAAAAAAGGAGAGAGGGCAATCTCTGTGTCCCATCTCAGTGAAATCCACTGTCACATTTTCAGAGGGAAAGCCTTGTGGTATCAGATACCTCAACATGGCCTGGGTCCATCTAACCTAGTTTAGGCTAGCCACTCGTCTTCAGGGAATTAGCCTAGTTACATTTAAATACACTACTTGATATGGGTCTGGCATCATCAGAGGCGTCATACACAAGATATCGAATTTGGTCATCCGTGCCTGAGAAAAACGTAGGTGTAGTGTGCCTACCCGCAATCGTTACATGTGATTATACTATAGGTTCAGTTACAGTATGTATGCATTTAGCATCAGGAAAGTAAGTTGGAAAAGTCTTTGGTGCCCGGGGAACTGGGGGTTAACTGCCTTGCTCAGGAGCAGAACGATATAATTTTACCTTCTCAGCTCTGGGATTTGATCCAGCAACCCTTTGATTACTGGCCCAACGCTCCTACCCTCCAGGCTACCTACAACTAACACACATCACATGTAAACATACCTAGCTAATGCGCTTGACTGTGTTTCTGTGTACACACTAGCCTACTAACACTCTTACTCAGGGGATATGGATTCTTTATATTCTCTTATTAGTGTTGCGTGTCATGGTCACCCCCACAGGGCACAGAGAGAGACATGATTGGACTGAGGATTGTCACCGTCTGTCTGTCTGTCTCTGTAAGGTTAGGGTGAGTGTGTGTGATGGTGATGTGTGTGTACGTAAATGATGCAAATGTATGAGTGCATTTGTGTGTGTGGGGGTTGAAAATACGTGGAATCATGTATGATTTAATGTGTGTGTCTGTCAGAGTGTGTGATTTAATTACTGTGTGTGTGTGTGTGTGTGTGTGTATGTCCTAGCTGCAGCATGGCAGCGTGGCCTGTGGATGGATTCTGGCTGGCTGGCACTTTGCCACTTTCCTCTAATCAGGCTTCTGGGAAAGCCGTTTCCAGGCGCTGACTGGGGCATTCTGGGAAGCGGTCGCTAGGTAATCCCGCTGAAATTCCTCCCATGATTTCTGGCCTCCTTTAGCACCGTAAGGAGACACCCTCTCCTGGCCCGGGTTAATCAACAAGACAGCGGTGTGTGTATGTGTGCATGTATGAGAGGGAGAGTAGGTGTGTTTCGGTCTGTACTGTTCTTTATTTAACCAGGAAGGGCTCATTGAGATTTGAAATCTCTTTTTCAAGAGCGTCCTGGCCAAGATAGGCAGCACCAAGTTGTTTCACAATTACAGACAGACAGCATGAAAAACTACAAGTAATCTAGTCAAACCATTGAAATCACAAGAGTATAACAAAATCATGAAACGGAAAATTAAAAACATTGACAGGTCAGGGAATCAGTCTCAAAATCCTTCATCAGTGATTTAAAAACATCAATCGGGACAAGTTCTTCCAGTTTAAAAGTATTTTGTAAGGCATTCCAAGCTGATGGCGCAGAGTACCGATGGCGCAGAGTACCCTTTTACCAAATTCAGTTCGGACATTTGAAACAGTTAGCAGGATAAAATCCAGCGAACTAAGAGAGTACCCACCACATTTCTGAACAATAAAAATTCCCAAATAAGAGGGTAGTAAACCCAAAATGGCTTTGTAAATAAAAGTATACCAATGACTGATCCTATGAGTGACTAGAGAAGGCCAGCCAACCCTGGTATACAAAGTGCAATGGTGCGTAAGGGTTTTACAGTTTAAAATAAATCCCAATGCGCCATGGTAAAGGATGTCAATTGATATCAAACACTGAGCGGAAGCATTCATATATAAAATATCCCCATAGTCTAGTAAAGGCATACATGTAGCTGATACTAGCCTCCTACTGGCTTCAAAAGAAAAACAGGCCTTATTCCTAAAATAAAATCCCAACTTCAGATTCAATTTAATGTGAATGCAAGTGAGAGTGTATGTATGTATATGTGAGGGGGTGAGTGTTTAAGAAACTCTGTAGCACAGAGTTTTACTGGGAAGGCAGATGCTCTTCTGGGAAACTGGGTTCGCGGTGGCATGGGACCAGAAAACAAGCTTTGAAGACAAAACACAAATTCATTTACATCTATTCTGCTGCTTCTCTCCGAGATCTAGAGTCCGCGGTGGAAACGAGTTTCTCCCCGTCCATTTTGTATTTTGTAAATCCTCGAGGAAACATGACTGAAATTACTGCATTATTTGTTTATGCAAACAGACACAACAAAGCAAATATTCATCTCCGTTTTTGGGCATATGCTCGGTCATGTGGCCCGAGGTATTGTACAGACTGAGTGTGCTTACTGCTCGTTAAACACATGAGGAGATCTGAAGAGGTGTTGCGTAACATTTCTACTAACTCCTTCACCCCTCCCCTTCTTCTTTGTACTCTCCCTCTTTTTCCTTGTACTTCCTGGGTTGGGAGGTTTTAAATATAGCCTCCAGCTTTGAACAGATTAGAATGAATATCCGCTCAAACAAAAACAGTCCCCTCTATGTGTGTTTGGTTATTGTATGACTGCTTCTAAACAATCCTGAACTGTATACACACCATATACGACGCAAAGGTCATTGAACTCTAGACTTCATTCGGGCCTTATGTGTGGAGTAGAAGGGGTGGGGAGGTGCATAAATCATGAAGAAAATCTCCAACAGGTCTAATGCACAGAAAATAACACGGTGTCAGTGGATGACTATGATTTAGACGGTGATTTGGAACAGAGTGCATACCAGCGGGAGCCGCAGTCATAGACTGATATACAGCCGTGCCACTGAGGGAGGGACGTGTAATGGAGGGAGTGGATGAGTTCTTCAGAGATGGAAGATATGGTCCAGGGAAGAATGCTGGGCTCACACAAACACACGTCCACGTGGTGGGGTGACTAGAGCTAGGTATTCAGTAGTAGAGGAATGAGTTGTGGGGTGAGGCACACCCTTAAAACCACACACCAAACCAACGCTCCGATCAGCCAGTCTCACCCAGAACTGACACACACACGCCTTACCCAGAACAGAGACGCACACACATGTAGCTGAGTGCGTTTATTGTGTATGAATGAAGCTTACGAAGCGTCTCTTCACGAGGTACTGTATTTGTTATTTGTCCAGTTGCTGAATTGCACCTTGCAGTGTAAAGCAAACATAAGTGTGAACAGGTGCTTAGAGAAGAGCAACGTTGGCGTCCATGTGAGAGTGGCACAAATGTGGAAACTTCACTCTGGACATTTGCCATGCTCTACAATTTGAGCCGGTTAAGCTATCTTGTTTGTTTTTGAGCCGGGTCTGGTTACACACAGATACTCTCACTTTTCCTCTCTCTCTTGGTTCGGGTCTTATTTCCTGTTATTCTAGAGCTGTGCTCCCTGTTGTTTTCTCTCTAATTACAGGGTGGGGATAACTAAGGTTTCTCTCCTCAGCTTCGTAAGTGTGGCCTCTGTGTGTGTGGGTAGTTGACACAACTGATCCAGAGTACGTGGATGTGTTTCAGTGTGTGTGTGTGTGTGTGTGTGTGTGTGTGTGTGTGTGTGTGTGTGTGTGTGTGTGTGTGCGCCCACATGATTTTCCTCTCTGTGAAAGGACCTTTGATACCCGTTGAAGCTTGTGTTCTCAAATGAACTCACACGAAATCCCTGTCAATAAACACATCAAGGCCCAAGTCCTAACTTTAGATTAGGGACAGTTTGAAATGTACTGGGGTGGGGGGGGCTGGTCCAAAATAGGGGACGGTTCTCTAACTTTTGGGGGCTTTTGGGAGGGTAGTGCACTTTTTCCCTGATTTACATTCACAATTTTTCAGGTTTTATTATTTAATGTCTTCCATATAGAACCATTTCCTCTGCTTGCATGCACCTCCCATATCAAGGTGTTTTGGTACTTCCCTTATGCACTACGATTTTCCGTGCGCTTACTATACGACAGGTCAATATGGTCTACCAGTCAACTATCTATCCTGCTCTCTATCCATAGTGACAATAGTGGTAGGTGGATCGTTTGTCCAGATCTGCATTAGGCTAACTAGCAATCATACCACGCCTTCGGAAAGTATTCAGACCCCTTGACTTTTTCCATCTTGTTATGTTACAGCCGTATTCAAAAATGTATTAAATTGCTTTTTTCCCTCATCATTCTACACACAATTCTCCCATTCTTCTCTGCAGATCCTCTCAAGCTCTGTCAGGTTGGATGGGGAACGTTGCTGCACAGCTATTTTCAGGTCTCTGTAGAGATGTTTAAATCGGGTTCAAGTCCGGGCTCTGGCTGGGCCACTCAAGGACATTCAGAGTCCCGAAGCCACTCCTGCTTTGTCTTGACTCTGTGGTTAGGGTTGTTGTCCTGTTGGAAGGTGAACCTTCGACCCCAGTCTGAGGTCCTGAGGACTCTGGAGCAGGTTTACATCAAGGATCTCTCTGTTCTTTGCTCCGTTCATCTTTCCCTCGATCCTGACTAGTCTCCGAGTCCCTGCCGCTGAAAAACATCCCCACAGCATGATGCTGCCACCACCATGCTTCACCATAGGGATGGTGACAGGTTTCCTCCAGACATCCAAGCGGGCCGTCGTGCCTTTTAATGAGGAGGGGCTTCCGTCTGGTCACTCTACCATAAAGGCTTGATTGGTGGAGTGCTGCAGAGATGGTTGGGCTTCTGGAAGGTTCTCCCATCTCCACAGAGGAACTCTAGAGCTCTGTCAGAGTGACCATCAGGTTCTTGGTCACCTCCCTGACCAAGACCCTTCTCCCCCGATTGCTCAGTTTGGCCGGGTGGCCAGCTCTAGGAAGAGTCTTGGTGGTTCCAAACTTCTTCCAATTAAGAATGATGGAGGCCACTGTGTTCTTGGGGACCTTCAATGCTGCAGACATTTTTGGTACTCTTCCCCAGATATGTGCCTCGACACAATCCTGTCTCGGAGCTCTACTGACAATTCCTTCGACCTCATGGCTTTGTTTTTGCTCTGACATGAACTGTGGCACCAAATATAGACAGGTGTGTGCGGCTTTCCAAATCATGTCCAATCAATTGAATTTACAACATGTTAACTCCATCTCAAGGATGATGAACGGAAACAGAATGCACCTGAGCTAAATTGAGTCTCATAGCAAAGGGTCTGAATACATATGTAAATAAGGTATTTATAAACTGCAGTGAAAATTACATTTGTCATACGGTTCTTCATACAGCTTTAACCCCCAAGATTGCTAAATATACCGAACAAAAATACAAACACAACATGGAAAGTTTTGGTCCCATGTTTCATGAGCTGAAATAAACAATCCCAGAAATGTTCCATACGCACAAAAAGCTTATTTCTCTCAAATGTTGTGAACTAATTTGTTTACATCCCTGTTAGTGAGCATTTTATCCTTTCTCAAGATAATCCATCCACCTGACAGGTGTAGCATTTCAAGAAGCTGATTAAACAGCAATGCCACAGATGTCTCAAGTTTTGAGGGAGCGTGCAATTGGCCTGCTGACTGCAGGAATGTTCACCAGAGCTGTTACCAGAGAATTGAATATTAATTTCTCTACCATAACCTGCCTCCAACGTCATTTTAGAATTTGGCAATACGTCCAACCGGCCTCACAACTACTAACCACGCCTGCGGGATCGTCAGGATGGGGAGCTGAGAAGTATTTCTGTCTGCAATAAAGCCCTTTTGAGGGGAAAAACTCATTCTGATTGGCTGGGCCTGGCTCCCCAGTGGGTGGGCCCCTGCCCAGTCATGTGAAATCCATAGACTAGGGCTTAATTTATAATTGACTGATTTCCTTATATGAACTGTAACTCAGCAAAATCTTTGAAATTGTTGCTTTTATTTTTGTTCAGTATAGTTGGTTAAATAGTTAATCAAATAGCTACCTGGACTATCTGCATTTACCCCTTTTGCACAAACTTTGACTCATCACATACACTGCTGCTACTGTTCACCTTATTCCTAGTAATGTGTACATATCTACCTCAATTACCTCATACCCCTGCACATCAATTTGGTACTGGTACCCGTGTGACTCAGTTGGTAGAGTATGGCGCTTGCAACGCCAGGGTTGTGGGTTCGAATCCCACGGTGGACCAGTATGGGGAAAAAAAGAAAAATGTAAGTTGTTCTGGATAAGTGTGTTTGCTAAATGACTCAAATGTACCACTTTTATACAGCCAAGTTATCGTCACTCATTGTGTATCTTTCTTATTAAGGGTTTAACGTTTCTATTATTTCTACATTTCCATTCTCCCTGCATTGTTGGAAGTAAGCATTTCATTTTTAGTCCACACCTGTTGTTTACAGAGCACGCAACAAATAAAATGTGATTTGATTGATTTGAATTATGGTGCAAAAGTCCTTTCATCCCATTTGGATCAGTTGTGGATTTACTCTCAAATTATTATATTAAGGCACAGTAGTATTTTTGCTTGCGATAATAATGTGTTGTCTGTTGCCGATCATCATTCTCCCAAGTCGTCCTAGCATAGGCCTGTGTGTGGCCCTACGCTCCCAGCAGGCTCAGCTATTCAGGAAAGCTTAACGCGTTCTGCCTCCTTTCCGATCAGAGCAGCTATTCCTCGACCTAACGTTCAATATAGCCTAAATAAACTCAGCAAAAAAAGAAACGTCCTCTCACTGTCAACTGCGTTTATTGTCAGCAAACGTAACATGTGTAAATATTTGTATGAAGATAACAAGATTCAACAGCAGATATAAATATAAACTGAACAAGTTCCACACACGTGACTAACAGAAATGGTGTCCCTGAACAAAGGGGTGGTCAAAATCAAAAGTAACAGTCAGTATCTGGTGTGGCAACCAGCTGCATTAAGTATTGCAGTGCATCTCCTCCTTATGGACTGCACCAGATTTGCCAGTTCTTGCTGTGAGATGTTAACCCACTCTTCCACCAAGGCACCTGCAAGTTCCCGGACATTTCTGGGGGGAATGGCCCTAGCCCTCCGATCCAACAGATCCCAGACGTGCTCAATGGGATTGAGATCTGGGCTCTTCGCTGGCCATGGCAGAACACCTCGGTGTCTGTCTGGTCCAGCAACGGTGGGTTTGTGCCCATAGGTCGACATTGTTGCCGGTGATGTCTGGTGAGGACCTGCCGTACAACAGGCCTACAAGCCCTCAGTCCAGCCTCTCTCAGCCTATTGAGGACAGTCTGAGCACTGATGGAGGGATTGTGCGTTCCTGGTGTAACTCGGGCAGTTGTTGTTGCCATCCTGTACCTGTCCCACAGGTGTGATGTTTGGATGTACCAATCCTGTGCAGGTGTTGTTACACGTGGTCTGAAATTGCGAGGACGATCAGCTGTCCGTCCTTTTCTTGGTGTTTTTCAGAGTCAGTAGAAAGGCCTCTTTAGTGTCCTAAGTTTTCATAACTGTGACCTTAATTGCCTACCATCTGTGAGCTGTTAGTGTCTTAACGACCGTTCTACAGGTGCATGTTCATTAATTATTTATGGTTCATTGAACAAGCATGGGAAACAGTGTTTAAACCCTTTACAATGAAGATATGTGAAGTTATTTGTAATTTTACGAATTATCTTTGAAAGACAGGGTCCTGAGTTTATTTGTCATTTAACTTTGAAAATTTATTCTTTTTTTGTGTGGCATAAACACAACTAGTAAAACATTTCTAAACTGACTAGGCTACTTCAAAAGTCTCATGTAGGCTACCTGCTCACGTTCATCCACTCCACTCAAATAAAAATTCCAGCATCCAAACTGCGCAACGGCCATTTGATTAATCTGTTACAAAACACCAAACAGTTTAATGACATTCGGAGACTGTCAAACCAAGCCTTCAATACTGAGTTGGGATACATTTTCTATTTGTCGAGGTTGTCAATCCCACAATCGAGTATGTCATACTTGATTATGATGTTGAAAACGCAAACCATAATGAGCGTTCAAAGTCGGTATTCGGTATGCAGTTATGCGTTGCTTATTGGTTGTGTGGTGCATTGGCACAGAAACCTGTTGGTGGAAATGTTGTATTCATTATATAAATATAGCTGATGGTTGTCTGCAGCTGGCTCTGATCGTAATGTAATGATACAGGCAGGGAGAGTGAGCTTGTCCGTGGTGATCGGCGATCCCTCAACCTTCTGACCTGTTAGCATCAACTAACAGTGGCATAAACTGTCTAAACAAAAAAATGCTGAAATGGTAAAGTCGATAGCCACAATTATAAACTCAGGGTTGCTACAATTCTTATTTATGGTGGTATTATTATGTTAGAGTCAATTTTATGAGGGGGGAGGGTGAGCATTTTTACAGTACCTTTCACATACTGTATGGGCCACAACCCTCTTCACAAAGTCACTAAAGACTAAATTGTAGTAACCTGCTTGTGCTGCGTTGTGACAACAGCAGCCAAAACGTCTTCCATTATTCAACACTCCCATCTAACAACTCCCCCGCAGAGAGTTACCCAACATCCCTCCTCCTGTTCCGTCTGCACTGACACAAATGTAAGAGGCAAAATGCTTGCCTGGAGTGATGTCAGTGTGCAGCGTTCCTAAGAGCATCTGGGAATGTAGTAGACACAGTTGATCCCTGGCCTGGAATGCCCTTGGATAGGGCAGAGGTCATCGTGGCTTTGTCTCAACCAGCCAACCAGGAGAGGGATTTACGCTCAGGCCACGTGGTTCATGGCCTGTGATTCTCTCAGTGGTCGTGATGGTGTCAGCGGACAGAGGCTGGGAGGGGTCTCTGACCTTCGCCTCCACAGCCACCACTCACCAACCAGACCAACAGATAGCGGAGACTGTGAAAGAAAGGGATGGTGAAAAAGATGGGGGTTGGATGTAGATATCTCACACAACTGGATCGTAGTCATTAGGGCACACCAAAAACAAGTCTTTATTATTGGACAAGTTCAGTTGAGGTAGTCCCTCCCACTTTGTCTTGTCTTTTCCGTCTGGTCCCTAATAAATGTGAAGGCAGAGGTAGCTAGTCTTTCCTCTCCCCCTCGAGCCTTGCTCAGTGACTAGTGTTTTGTTAAAAGTCACAGAGTACATCAAGTTCGATTGATTTGACTGCTGCCTACCTGTGCTAGCCTAGTTTCCCTGGCTCTGTGTTTCTGGCCCAGCCCAGTCATTCCACAAAAACAGATGTGAAAAAGCTCTGAGTGGAAGTGTACGTATGAGAGTCCCCTAGTCCAAGACGGCACTTGAGTTGTACTTCAAATCTTTCCCAGGAACACTGTGGCTTTTCATTCACAAAAAATGTCAAATGTAACACTCATTTGTGTATCTGGCTGTGCTATGATTTACCTTTAGCCGATCATAAATCATCCTATTAAGAATTATACTAGCATCGGCCGAGGAGCAGACAGAACTCACACGTTGTGTATGTCAGAGAAGAACGGGTTCTTAAAATGTTCTTACATTTACTTAAGAGTAGTTACAGAATTTGTTTGGCACTAACGTTGCGGTCATGAACAGCAAGACACATGCAGTTTTTGTTTTTACAACAGTAAACATTTGCAAATGAAACATCTTGTGAAATGGCCCTACATTTCAAGAAAATGTCAACATGACATCAAGACCAATAAAGCACTACATAAAAAGGAGGCAATCACAGAAAAAAATGTCATTTGAAGAGGAAAAAAATCCCATTCCAGTTCCACCTTAAAAAAAGGTGGACAAATATAGGATGCTTTTTCAAGGCAAATCATAAGCAAAAAGTACAAGGATATAGCTCATGTACAAACTCCTCTAATTCCAGCTCCACTTTAAAAACCACGTGGGAAAATCCTGGAGAGTGCTTGTTGGGCATGCAGCCTTGACCTTGAGGAATTTCCGTTTTATAAAAACTGAGTGCAGCGGTGCTTAACCGTTGTTGCTGTCCATAAAATGTACCTGATTCATTGTGACGTAATGTTACAACAATATGTTGTGAAAATAAGACTAGACGTTATGTAATTCCATGTCCATTTAAATGGACATGAAAGAAGAAAAATACTATCAGTGGATTTGTTTTCCTCAGAGTGAATGTCGCAATGCCATCGTATTTGTTTACTTTTCAGGGTCTGAGTGACTGAGAAAAGGCGTGTTTTTAGGAGTGTGTGTGTAGGCCTGCGTGTTTTCGAAATCGGCTTATTCTAATCTTACAATAACAAATCAGTGTCCTCTGTCCTTGTACCTCCAGTCTGGCGTCAATCACTATCAACAGATACGAGAAGAATCCATAACATTCAGTATCAAGTCTAGTGACAACAAACAGTACACAGAAGAGTTTCCCCAAATAAAACACTGGAAATCATGTGTATTACAGAAAAGAGAAAACATAATTATGCTAAGCATTGTGTTAATTACTCTTAACTAAATATTAACCTTACATTTCCCTATTACACAACACACACACACACAGGGCCAGGCCAATGACACATCTCGCTCAGGGTTTCTGTTAGCCGGTAATAGCTGGCTTTTGGCCTATATTTTATTTCATTTGCCCTGGCCAATTGACCTGGAAAATAAGAAAAAATCCCATTGCAAAATAATGCTTTTTAGCCTCTTCACTGATGGAAATATCAGTCGATGGAAATACATTTGACTGGTCATATTTATCATTCTCTAGGTTATTTTAAATAATTTAGTGGAATTAAGTTGGCAAATGTTTAGGCTACAGTATATTTGTTATGCATCTTATTTATCACACCTGTACAGCATATAGATAGAGCCTTTGAGCTGCTGCTGCGTCACACACCACTTTGCAATGAGCTGGAGGCGCTACGCATTTTGTTTTAATACATATGAGGCATGTCTTACCTTTCTTCAAAGTAGCCTATTAGATTACTTTCTACATTTCTAATGGACATTTTCATCTCTGTCGCTCAAGTGTGTGGTGCCCTTTTGACAAGTGTGTTTTCCCGCTAATTGCATTATGGAACGAACTTCACGAGTAGCCTACTGCCTTGTGCACATTGCTGAGCTCATAATGTGAAGAAATAATAGTTTATTAACATTTTAAGCTAAACGTTCTGTTGCATCACACATTGCTTTTAATGTTTTTTTATGTAGCCTAAGCCTACTGGTTGTATGAATTTGGGCTCCATCTCACAACTGTCCCAGATTCGGTTTGGAATAGACTATTTCTCAACAAGCTGACCAATAGAATAGGTAAACTTTTCTACTATGGGGGATATTAGATTGACAGGCTAGTGATGTGGCTGTTAGTTGTCTTGTTGGCTGAGGAAAAGCAAATGTGGACAGTTATTCTATCTTCATTGTTGTATCCTCAACTTGCAAGTCCTGTTAATATGAATGACCATAATGTAAATGTGATTTCTGTCATTCTGAGCACTGTGGGTGGACACCCTAATCAGGTTATGCACCCAAAGCATATGGGACCGGCAGATTTCTCAAATGTCTGGTAAAAAAAAAATGTCCAGCGCCACATTTTCCTATAAGAAACCCTGGTCCGGCTGAGCTAATGGCTGTCATCCAATTAGGATTTCACCCATGATCCATAGTGTCCTCTCCCCTCACTGGAACACCTCATCCAGGGTAGAGGGGTGGACGTCAGTGGACTGTAGTCTCTGGAGCAGCCTGTGGACTGTAGCGCTCCTCCCCTGGCTCTGCCTCCACTGGATCAGCCCCGCTAGCACCTGCCCGTGCAAGCTCAGAGGGTGGTCGGCACGGCAACGGTACAGCGCCCCCGTGGAGAGGCCCGGGTCGAGGAGAACCGACTCCCACTCCGAACAGAGACGTGATGCCAGCCGGGACAACTGTCTGTCGGACGGGACTGCTTGGAGCGTCACCTCTGGAATGTTCCACTCATCTTTGGAAGGGAAGGAGGGAAAGGTGGTGGGTATGCATGGAAAGAGGGAAACAGAAAAGAGATGGGAGGAAGAGCAAGGTGGAGGGAGAGAGACAGTTTATCAATTTCCATTTAATAAAAACATGTCGCTGATTCATTGTGACGTAATGTTACAACAATAGGTTGTGAAAATAAAACTAGACATTATGTAATTCCATGTCCATTCATTGGACATGAAAGAAAAAAACAATACTATCAGCCAATTTGTTTTCCAGAGAATGTCGCAATGCCATCGTGTTTGTTTACTTTCAGGGTCTAAGTGACTGAGAAAAGGCGTGTTTTTAGGAGTGTGTGTAGGCCTGCGCGTTTTCAAAGTCTGCTTGACTGATAATGACCTCCATTTAGGAGAGAGAGGAAACGAGACAGTGAGAGAGGCCTAGAAAACTGTGCGATATAGTGAGATATTGTAGTGTTTTTTATCTGAACGTGTTGCATAACAGAGGTGGGTAGACCAGACCGCTGTTCCTGGAAACCACTTTTTATAATAGTCACACCAAAACCACATCAAATACCAGGTCATCCTCCTCTGGCTGAGAGGAGGTGGGGAGATGGAGAGCAGAGCAGGCAGGTTTAAAAATACATGTTTTTTTTATATTGTCCTCTAGTTCTGTAGACCTGGGCTACACACTTCTCTCCTCTTCTTCCAACATGAATCTTCTTCTCTCCACAATATCCGTCTATCACAATCCAGGTTTCCATCCAATCGTTTCATGCGAGTAAAGTACATGTCGGATAAAAAGGCCTGATGAAAACAGCAAACGTCGGTAAACTTTCCAAATGTCGGCAAAACAAAATACGCTAGGTGGGATCCTTTTGTGTCTGAAATGTATTATGTGAGAAATGGTGGTGGAAATGCCTTTGTACGCAAATATTGATATAATAACCCTCGTATCGAAGTAAACTTGGAGTGACGCGGTACGTTCTGTGGTCCTCCCACTACAACTCATCAGGAAAGCCTGCAGTTTATTAGGCTACAGATTAAATAAGTTACGATGAACTTCACAGGGTGGTGGAAGTGCACTGTGATCTTGATGCTCCTTTCCAATAAATATTGAGGGTCTTATTCTGGTGACAAATGAAAATAATCTTTCTCTTTTGTCCATAATAATATCATCATGTAGGCTGGCCTACCTACACTATCTGAGAGCTGAAGACTAGAGCTCTCTTGCCAAGACCAGAATGGTCACATTAGCTTTGTGTGTCAAAACCATCAGAACTGAAATTTTTTTTAACTTGTATTTTTTATTTGGCATATGGGAATTTAAATCGCAAAAGTTTTTTTTATGTGCACTGTTCTACATCGTCACGATACAACCTTTTATCCGCAACAAGTCAATCTGATTGAAACATGTTTAGAATATCTGCATGAAGATCTGTCGTCAATTGGATGGAAAACTAACTTGGAAACCACAGTTGAGTATCCAAAACCAATCTCTCTCTCCCTCTCTCTGGCAGATGGGAATGGGATATCGTAGAAGTGGCTTGAGCGCTGCAGTCGACGCGCCTCAAAATACAGTCAGTTGTTTGTCACCTATGGATGTCTACGTACCCAGCCGGTAAGGGGCTGAGGGTAGTAGAGCAACAGTCCTTGGAGAGGGTATCAAAAGGGTGCACACATGGAGGTGACTGGGTTTGCATGGTAAATGAACATGCTTTGGGGACAGTTGTATATCATGCATTGTATGTATAGAGCAGGTTAAGGTCAGCCATATGCGTTCAGTTTGGCAGGTATGGTGGAACCAAGGACACAGATGGATGTGGGACTGTTACAAGATGGTAGAAGGAGGTGTATGGTCAGCGAGTTTGTGGCAGTATGGTGAGTCAATAGCCCATCAGTTGTCTCTCCTCCGCACCCTATTCCTCTTTCACCCTCTCTCCTCCCTGCTTAGGCCTATATCCCCAATTCCCTCCCTTCTTCCCTCCCGCTACTCCCTCTGCAATCACGCTCTCCTTCCCTTCCACAATTCAATCTAACAGCCGTGCCTCCCTCTCTACTCTCTCTAGTTTAAGGAATGTTTTGCTCTCCTCCCTCAGTCTACCTCACTCCACTCGGTGCTGATAGTGCCAGTTGCTCTCTAGACCCCTCAGACATAAGGGATCACAGTGCCGGGCTGTGTCACTGCACTCCGAGCCCCCATACAAGAGAGGATTTCATAACCCTGCCCAACTAATCACAGATTACGCGTGTACACACACACACACACACACACACACACACACACACACACACACACACACACACACACACACACACACACACACACACACACACACACACACACACACACACACACACACACACACACGTAATAGGGATTTTCCATGTGAATTAAAGAAGTCACAGATAAAGTAAATCAATGTGGTTTAATACAAGTTGCAACAGGGAGACACCTCCAGCACAGAAGCAGAGAAGCAGGCCCTTATATTCTAATCTCACAGCAACAATGTTCTGTAAACACCCGCCGAAAGGCTTGTAAGGAAGTCACAACATCAGCTGCTACAGAATCAGTCCCAGAATCAGTCTCAATCACTATCAGACATGAACAATCCATAACATTCAGTATCATTCATAAGTCTAGTGACCATCAACTAGTACACAAATTAGTGTCCCAAATAAAAATCAGTGGAAATCATGCATTTACACAAAAGGAAAACAGGAATAAAACTAACACAATGCTTATCCATCTTAAAATTTCCCCAACACACACACACAGAGCAAGGCCCATGACACGTCTGGTGAGCTAATGGCTGTCATCCAATTAATGGACAGTTGAGAACTCACTGAGGCGCGATGATGGCAACACACAAACTGACCCCCGTCCCCCTATTGAAATAATATGGCCAAGCAGCTCAGAGGGACAATTAGGATTTCACCCATGATCATCCATCCATGCTATCATCCATGCAGTCATCCGCTTTGGGAATCCAACATGCTGAGAAGAAACGACAGAGTTTGAGCTAATACTCCTAACTCCTATAAGTTGGAGGAGGGGGTTCGGGTCCAAAAGGTCACGTGTCGAGATCCCAAAAGAGTGGCTGACAGAACTGCCGGTCACTGATTCAAAGTTAATGAGAGTAGGAATTCTAATGCTCCTGCTGGGAGATTGCTGTCGAAACATGGGTAATTCACTCATGAATGTCTGGCATCTGATAGTGTGTGCAGCTACTTTATTTTTCAAAGATATTTCATTGGTTAACATTTCTTACTATTGAACGAGAGGCATCATGGGATAGCTAGCAGCTGACACACTAGGCGAAGCAACTCAAACTTGGGTAACAACGCCCGGAAACACCTTTAACACAGTGTCACAGGGGAGACAGTAAGACTCTGAAGTACATCATGTTCCCAAATGCATGCCAAGAACGGTTCGGCCCAACCAAGCCAGGCCTTCATCTGTTCGCTAACAAAGGGGACACACACACAGAAACTCAGGGGGAGGGCACACAGGGAGAGATACTGACAGGGCTGTATGAGAAACGGCCGTTACAACTAAACAAAACCTTTGTTCCCCTGAAAACCCATTTGCTGAAAGGCGCGTAGGCTAACACAGTTAAGATGCTGGGAGCTTTTGAGAAATAGGCCTTCACTGGAGAAAGAGAGAGAGTACGTCGAGAGAAGAGTAGGTCGAGAGGGAGAGAGAGCGAGACAAATTGTAACCAAATAAGGAGCTGTGGGAGAAAAAAAAACGGACGAAACTGAACACTTTTCTAGGAATCACCTCTTTATGAGAAACGCAGGCAGGCCAACCTTACCTTCTCTCACACACACTGATGAGGAGGGGGGCAGGGCATGCTGACATGTAACTGAAATAAACCAGAGTATTTAGAAGTGTATGAGGTAAGGGGTGTGTAGCGATGCCTAGTTTATTCTAAATACTAAAAACCAAACACCACCATGCTGTTTCCATATTTTAATAACCAACTAACTCATCCATTCATCTAAGTTCAAATAGCTCCATTAATTTTGTTCAATTACATTTTTATCTCAGTTATTAGCGGTTACACTGCAACGTAATAACGAAGGGATGAACAATGACAAAGCCTTAAATCCAAACCCTGAGTAGGCAAAGAATACAATCCAAAAGGTACAGGACTCTCACCAAACTACCTTGTTCATGGCTAGACAGACAGAGTGTGTGTGTGTGTGTAATGTCGTGTGTGTGTGTAAACCCTGTGTAGAGGCCTAAAATAATCATGATTTTTCTCCTCTAGCTCCGAGGGCTGTTTCCAGGAAAGTTCCCCGTGTCCTCATGGGACTCTGATGCCTTATCAGGACACAAATGTTTGGCGCTGCCTTTTAAAAATGGTTTTAGCTTGAGTAGTTAAAACGACTTCATGGCAGCCAGTGCAGCGGTGTGTTGCCAATTTGGGCACAGTTGGCCATTTAAACTAGTTCTGGCTGTACAAGCAGCTTATTAAACTATTCAGCACAATGTACTGTATGCTTGGAACAACTGCATTTAAAATGTATCCTCCACAATAATGAATACTTTTTTTAATAAAACATTTAAGCTGGTCCTGGCTAGGGCTGTTGCGGTGACCGTACTACCGCCACACTGGCAGTCATGACCACAATAAAATTCCACATCAGGTCCTAATGGTCTGGTACTCAGGGCTCTATTGTCCCTCTAACCACTCTGACAATGCAAATGCAACCGAAAATCACAGCAAACACTTGTCATCAAAACAGTAGGCCTATCATACTTTATTTTTTTTTTTAAATGACCTCACTGTGATGATCAATTTGAAGAAAGAAGTTCAACAGGTTGAAACAGTGTAAAACATGGTTGTTGCTGATGTTGTTTCAAAGTCTAACAACGAAATGGACAGCGCATTCTAAAGTGCTGGATGATTTCAAAACACCCATTAGAGCTTATGCATAGGCTTATGAGCCCTAGCAAAAAATTTATTACAATTATTATTATGCCTTTATACAATACATATAGCCTACCGCATATTACACATGGCAGAAAAACAAAACAAAACTGATTTAAGATTTCTTTGGCACATAATTGTGACTCGTTTCAGGTAACTATGCGTATGTCGCAGGTCACTACTTCACAGGAGAGCCCTTTGAACGCAAACTTTTGGAGGGGCAGAAATGCCTTCTGTAACGTGTGAACTTTCATGTGCCTTAATAACAAACATGTATGCCATCTGTAAATACGAATAAAATTGTTAAATTACAAGCCTAGTTGGTTTAGCCACAGAAAAAGACAGCAACCTTCCGGCTAGCCATAATTGGCTGAGATGAGTGGGTTTGAGATAACGAGAGATGAGTTTGGATTGGTCTGCCAAATAGCACGCTTCTGTCTATTTCAGATGGTCAGTATGTGTAGGTAACGTCTAACGCGGTTTTAAAAAATATTGCAGAGTAGAACTGCATAAGTGTTGCTCTCCACTTTCTGGAGGACCGAGTTTTGAAAATCAGTGGAATTAGAGTATGATAGCTGAGGAGGAGATGGAGAAAACACCTGTCTCCGGGTTACATCTTCAAACTAAGGGCAACCATGGCATCTGTGACAGGGAGAAGCGTCCATACATGATGTTTACGGGTAAGATAATCTAGCTAGCTACATTTTCACATATTACACGTTTATAATTTTGACAGTCATTTTCATTTCAAGTTAAAGTGTACTGTTAGCTAGCTAGCTAACGTTAGCTGGCAGGCTCTCTAGCTAACGTTAAGTGTATGATCTTATAATTCGTATCTCAGAGCCATTTGCTTTGCTACTTATAGCCTAATGTTAGCTAGCTAACATTGAACCTACATATCAGTCATTATCGGAATGACCCTTCAGTGCATGTCTGTGGTGCTGGGTGTGTGCCAGTGCGAGTGGGCCGATGCCCAAGAGAGAGAGGCGACATTTCAGCAGCAGGTATAAAATAGTGACAGACAGACCAACTAGATCACCAATTCAAAACATAACTGCTACAAAAGTTAACTATAGCTAACTAAGCATTCATAAATTTTTGCCTTTCCACCAGCACTGTAACAAAATGTTAGCCTAAATAAATCTGCACCGTTGGAAAACTGGGATTAAAACAGTAGCCATGTAATTGCGGCAACGTAAAAAATATTACAAAAATAGCCTAATTGACAAACACAATGCTTTTGGAAAGTATAAAGACATGAACTTTTTCCACATTTTGTTAGGTTACAGCCTTATTCTAAAATGTATTGAATAAATAAAAAGCCCTCAGCAATCTACACAAAGAAAAAAAAACTGGTTTTACATTTCATTTCTAATTACAACAGAAAAAAATTGACATTTACTTAAGTACTCAGACCCTTTACTCAGCACTTTGTTGAAGCACCTTTGGCAGCAATTACAGCCTTGAGTCTTCTTGCGTACGACACTACAAGCTTTGCACACCTGTATTTGAGGATTTTCTCCCATTATTCTCTGCAGATCCTCTCAAGCTCTGTCAGGTTGGATGGGGAGCGTTCCTGCACAGCTATTTTCAGGTCTCTACAGATGTTCGATCGGGTTAAAGTACAGGCTCTGGCTGGGCCACTCAAGGACATTCAGAGACTTGTCCCGAAGCCACTCCTGCGTTGTCTTAGCTGTGTGCGTAGGTCGTTGTCCTGTTGGAAGGTGAACCTTCGCCCCAGTCTGAGGTCCTGGAGCAGGTTTATCGTCAAGGATCTCTGTACTTTGCTCCATTCATCTTTGCCTCAATCCTGACTAGTCTCCCAGTCCCTGCTGCTGAAAACCACCCCCACAGCATGATGCTGCCACCACGCTTCACCGTAGGGATGGTGCCAGGATTCCTCCAGACGTGATGCTTGGTATTCAGGCCAAAGAGTTCAATCTTAGTTTCATCAGACCAGAGAATCTTGTTTCTCATGGTCGGAGTCCTTTGGGTGCCTTTTGGCAAACTCCAAGTGGGATGTCATGTGATTTTTACTGAGGAGTGGCTTCTGTCTGACCACATAGGCCTGATTGGTGGAATACTGCAGAGATGGTTGTGCTTCTGGAAGGTTCTCCCATCTCCACAGAGGAACTCTAGAGCTCTGTCAGAGTGACCATTCGGTTCTTGGTCACCTCCCTGACCAAGGACCTTCTCCCCGATTGTTCAGTTTGGCCGGGTGGCCAGCTCTAGGAAGAGTCTTGGTGGTTCCAAACTTCTTCCATTTAAGAATGATGAGGCCACTATGTTTTTGGGGACCTTTAATGCTGCAGAATTGTTTTGGTACCCTTCCCCAGATCTGCACCTCGACAACACTGTCTCGGAGCTCTACGGACAATTCCTTCGACCAGATTGCTTGGTTTTTGCTCTGACATGCACCGTCAACTGTGGGACTTTATATAGACAGGTGTGTGCCCTTCCAAATCCTGTCCAATCAATTGAATTTACCAGAGGTGGACTACAACTAGTTGGATGATCAATGGAAACAGGATGCACCTCAGCTCAATTTCAAGTCTCATAGGAAAGGGTCTGAATACTTATGTAAATAAGGCTTTTTATTTTTTTTATAAATGTGCAAACATTTATAAAACCCTGTTTCTGCTTTGTCATTATGGGGTATTGTGGTTAAATGTCATGGAGAAGTAATGGAAAATGGTGTATAAAACATTAACAGTAAATAATCAGGAGGTCTCTATAGCGTAATGTCCTTTGTGAATTCGGTGAAAATAGTCAAATGGACCGACATGAAAAAGAAAGTTCCTGTACTTCATCCATCCCAAGTCAAGCACTATGCATTCTGGATGAACTGGTTACATTATCCTACGCTCCAAAATGTCTATCCATGAGCCTGGGAGGGAATGTATAGCCCTGCTTACAGTTAGCCTACAATTAGTGATTTTGTATTTGAATAGTAATATGGATTTTTTTTATATTCCCAAAATTAATTGAGTGACATTACCTTGAGAATCCCACCACCATGCATTTCCATCTCCTCCACACTCTCCTTTGTTTCTTTCTTGAGCAGGCAGTTCAGTATGCTTTGTTAAGAACAAGTTACTATTGATGTTCCCAAACAGATGATTTCACTTGGTTTCCCAAATGGGGGTAACTTCAGGAACAAGGTTGACGAGACAAAGGCATATAGAGTTTGGGAGGTATTTCACCTGTTGGGCAGCGAGAGCATGCTCCTCAAACAGTGGTTGGAGTGAAATAACTTCTTATATTTACTTCTCAGCTGCTCATATTAAGCACATGCTCTGCTATAAAAACAGAAGTAGCCTACAAAACGAACCGGCGGGAAGGCACAGGGCCTCCATTCACTATTTGAGTGCATACAGATTTCATTTTTTCCCCTGCCCTGGTTCCAGATAATAGGCCATTCTAAATTGAAAAAGGTGCGGGGGCTGCCTTAATTGACATCCACGTCGCCAGCGCCCAAGGAACAGTCGACTAACTGCCTTGCCGATCCAGCAACCTTTCGATTACTGGCCCAACGCTCTAACCACTAGGCTACCTGGGACAGGCCGAGAGGGAGAGTGCTGTGTGCTGCTGCCTTGTTTCCCCATAGCCACTCATGTGCACTGGCTCTGTAATGGGAAAAATATCCTTTCTATCTTATTCAACTCTGTTGACCTGAAATTAATTTTTCTTTAGACCTGACTAAAATAAATAATGGATTTATTGTGATGGTGTATATTAAATGTAATTAATATACTTTTTTCCTGTTCAAATATTTTTTATTGAGCACACACAAGACTGGTGTAAAGGTATAAGAGACATGTGTATAATTCTTATCTAAACATAAAAGAGCAGACGGAAACAGCAAGGTGCACAGTAACTGATACAAAATAAGACAAAGAGAACAAGGACAGGTGGAAAGAAAGAGGGTAGATGTCACCCCTCCTCCCCATCACCCCCCC
>QNTS01008202.1:28575-39102 GCA_003317085.1 Hucho hucho | reverse complement strand
TGACCAAATACTTATTTTCCACCATAATTTGCAAATAAATTCATAAAAAATCCTACAATGTGATTTTCTGGATTTTTTTTCCTCATTTTGTCTGTCATAGTTGAAGTGTACCTATGATGAAAATTACAGGCCTCTCTCATCTTTTTAAGTGAGAGAACTTGCACAATTGGTGGCTGACTAAATACTTTTTTGCCCCACTGTATATAAATAGTTTTCTCCTTTGTTATTGTCTAGTAGCAGAGTAAGGTCATTGTCAGTGGGTTGTGGTATTTTCCCTCTGATCTTGGGGTCCCTGAGAAAATACGGCAGCACAGGCACATTCTCTCAGTTGGTCAGAACTCAATGTCATTATCAAGCATTGCCATGGACAGAAAGGGTATTTTCAGTGTTTTGAGAAATATAAGAGAATCATGCAGCTTTGAGCTTGTCATTTTGTAATTGTTTTCACTCAATAGAACATAAACAGAACATGAAATGTTTTTATTTATTCTTTATCTATTTAGCGCCACTCGGGAGCCAGTTACAATCTGATGTTCTTCTCCTGTACAGCAGACTAAACAAAGGCTGTACTGGTTTGAATGATCATGTTATTTTCACTGTTTCTTCTGTTAGTAACAATGATCTCTTGTCTTGTTTCTGGTGTTGTTATTGTACCCAGTTAGTAACACTGACCTCTTGTCTTGTTTCTGGTGTCGTTATTGTACCCAGTTAGTAACACTGATCTCTTGTCTTGTTTCTGGTGTCGTTATTGTACCCAGTTAGTAACACAGACCTCTTGTCTTGTTTCTGGTGTCGTTATTGTACCCAGTTAGCAACACTAATCTCTTGTCTTGTTTCTGGTGTTGTTATTGTACCCAGTTAGCAACACTGATCTCTTGTCTTGTTTCTGGTGTTGTTATTGTACCCAGTTAGTAACACTGATCTCTTGTCTTGTTTCTGGTGTCGTTATTGTACCCAGTTAGCAACACTGATCTCTTGTCTTGTTTCTGGTGTCGTTATTGTACCCAGTTAGCAACACTGATCTCTTGTCTTGAATCTGGTGTCGTTATTGTACCCAGTTAGCAACACTGATCTCTTGTCTTGTTTCTGGTGTCGTTATTGTACCCAGTTAGCAACACAGACCTCTTCAAAATCAAATCAAATCAAATTTTATTGGTCACATACACATGGTTAGCAGATGTTAATGCGAGTGTAGCGAAATGCTTGTGCTTCTGGTTCTGACCGTGCAGTAATATCTAAGTAATCTAACAATTTCACAACAACTACCTTATACACATAAGAGTAAGAAATGATAAGAATATGTAGATAAATATATGGATGAGCGATGGCCGAACGGCATAGGCAAGATGCAGTAGATGGTATAGAGTACAGTATATACATATGAGATGAGTAATGTAGGGTATGTAAGCATTATATAAAGTGGCATTATTTAAGTGACAAGTGATACATTTATTACATCCAATTAGTAATTATTAAAGTGGCTAGAGATTGAGTCTGTATGTTGGCAACAGCCACTCAATATTAGTGATGCCTGTTTAACAGTCTGATGGCTGAGATAGAAGCTGTTTTTCAGTGTCTCGGTCTCAGCTTTGATCCACCTGTACTGACCTTGCCTTCTGGATGATAGCGGGGTGAACAGGCAGTGGCTCGGGTGGTTGTTGTCCTTGATGATCTTTTTGGCCTTCCTGTGATATCGGGTGGTGTAGGTGTCCTGGAGGGCAGGTAGTTTGTCCCCGGTGACGCGTTGTGCAGACCTCACTACCCTCTGGAGAGCCTTACGGTTGTGGGCGTAGCAGTTGCCGTACCAGGCGGTGATACAGCCCGACAGGATGCTCTCGATTGTGCATCTGTAAAGGTTTGTGAGTGTTTTTGGTGACAAGCCAAATTTCTTCAGCCTCCTGAGGTTGAAGAGGCGCTGTTGCGCCTTCTTCACCACGCTGTCTGTGTGGGTGGACCATTTCAGTTTGTCGTTGATGTGTACGCCGAGGAACCACCTTCTCCACTACTGTCCCGTCGATGTGGATAGGGGGGTGCTCCCTCTGCTGTTTCTTGAAGTCCACAATCATCTCCTTTGTTTTGTTGACATTGAGTGTGAGGTTATTTTCCTAACACCACACTCCGAGGGCCCTCATCTCCTCCCTGTAGGCCGTCTTGTCGTTGTTGGTAATCAAGCCTACCACTGTAGTGTTGTCTGCAAACTTGATGATTGAGTTGGAGGCGTGCATGGCCACGCAGTCATGGGTGAACGGGGAATACAGGAGAGGGCTGAGAACGCACCCTTGTGGGGCCCCAGTGTTGAGGATCAGCGGGGTGCAGATGTTCTTTCCTACCCTCACCACCTGGGGGCGGCCCATCAGAAAGTCCAGGACCCAGTTGCACAGGGCGTGGTCGAGACCCAGGGTCTCGAGCTTAATGACGAGTTTGGAGGGTACTATGGTGTTGAATGCTGAGTTGTAATCGATGAACAGCATTGTTACATAGGTATTCCTCTTGTCCAGATGTGTTAGGGCAGTGTGCAGTGTGCAGTGTGATTGCGATTGCGTCGTCTGTGGACCTATTAGGGCGGTATGCAAATTGGAGTGGGTCTAGGGTGTCAGGTAGAGTGGAAGTGATATGATCCTTGACTAGTCTCTCAAAGCACTTCATGATGACGGAAGTGAGTCCTACGGGGCGATAGTTGTTTAGCTCAATTACCTTAGCTTTCTTGGGAACAGGAACAATGGTGGCCCTCTTGAAGCATGTGGGAACAGCAGACTGGGATAGGGATTGATTGAATATGTCCGCAAAACACACCAGCCAGCTGGTCTGCGCATGCTCTGAGGACGCGGCTAGGGATGCCGTCTGGCCGGCAGCCTTGCGTGTGTTAACACGTTTAAATGTTTTACTCACGTTGGCTGCGGTGAAGGAGAGCCCGCAGGTTTTGGTAGTGGGCCGTGTCACTGGCACTGTATTGTCCTCAAAGCGAGCAAAGAAGTTGTTTAGTTGGTCTGGGAGCAAGACATCTGTGTCTGCGACGGGGCTGGTTTTCTTTTTGTAGTCCGTGACTGACTGTAGACCCTGCCACATACGTCTTGTGTCTGAGCCGTTGAATTGCGACTCTACTTTGTCTCTATACTGACGCTTAGCTTGTTTGATTGCCTGGCGGAGGGAATAGCTACACTGTTTGTATTCGGTCATGTTTCCAGTCGCCTTGCCATGATTAAAAGCAGAGGTTCGCACTTTCAGTTTTGCGCGAATGCTGCCATCAATCCACGGTTTCTGGTTGGGGAAGGTTTTAATATTCACCGTGGGTACCACATCACCGATGCACTTGCTAATAAACTCGCTCACCGAATCAGCAAATACATCAATGTTATTGTCCGATGCTATCTGGAACATATCCCAGTCCACGTGATCGAAGCAATCTTGAAGCGTGGAATCAGATTGGTTGGACCAGCGTTGAACAGACCTGAGCACAGGCGTTTCCTGTGTCTTGTTCTGATGTTGTTATTGTACCCAGTTAGTAACACAGACCACTTCTCCAGCAGACTAAACACCGCTGGATGTCCCTGTCCTATGGTGAGAATCTCCTTCAGTGCTGTTTCTTCGTGTTGGTAAAATAAGTCTGTATTTTGTATTCTCCTGTAGAGCAGACTAAACATTCCAAACGTTCTATTGTGCGAATCTCCTTTTGCTCTGTTATGATCTAGATGCCAGTGGTTCATATACTCCTTGGCGATATCAACCCAGTAAGGTGCATTTAGCTGAGAAAGGTCACAGCACAGTATGTTGACTGATAAGCAGGAATCAATGTCCCTCAGACATAATGGGATCTGAAAGGTCATACTGCAGGGATGAGCAGCAGAGATAGCAGGCTCTATTCTCCTAGCCTGGCTAAACCAGACTGAAAGCTGACCTCACTATTGAATGCAGCATTTCTACGTAGTACATCCAGTCTATTCTCCAAACATGAAAATATAGATTGATGCTTGGTTGTTAATTCATGTTTGTTCACATTTGAGGAGTGCAATGCATCTGTAACTAATAATCAATGTTATGTTGGAATTTTGGTTGTCAGCCGCTGAAATGAAAATGGGGTACATATTGTATTGCGAAAGCATGCACACACACACACACACACACACACACACATACACACACACACACACATACACATACACATACACATACACATACACATACACACATACACATACACATACACACACACACACACACACACACATACACGCATACACACACACACACACACACCACACACACTAGCAAACACACGAGCAAAAAAAAATATGCAGCACAGTTTTGGAGTGGAGTTATGCTTTCCCATTCATTTAATTAATATAAAAGGTATACAGTGCCTTGCAAAATAATTCATCCCCCTTGGCGTTTTTCCTATTTTGTTACATTACAACCTGTAATTTAATTAGATTTTGGGGGGATTTCATGTAATGTGAAATGAAAAAATTAACATGCTTCAAATAATTACAAACTTTTAAAACGGAAAACTGGAGCGTGCATACTGTATGTATTCACACCCTTTTGCTATGAAGCCCCTAAATAAGATCTGGTGCAACCAATTACCTTCAGAAGTCACATGATTAGTTAAATAATGTCCACCTGTGTGCAATCTAAGTGTCACATGATCTGTCACATGATCTCAGTATATATACACCTGTTCTGAAAGGCCCCAGAGTCTGCAACACCACTAAGCAAGGGGCACCACCATGCAAGAAGCACCATGAAGACCAAGGAGCTCTACAAACAGGTCAGGGACAAAGTTGTGGAGAAGTACAGATCAGGGTTATAAAACATTATCAGAAACTTTGAACATCCCACGGAGCACCATTAAATACATTATAAAAATTGGAAAGAATATGGCACCACAACAAACCTGCCAAGTGAGGGCCGCCCACCAAAACTCACGGACCAGGCAAGGAGGGCATTAATCAGAGAGGCAACAAAGAGACCAAAGATAACCCTGAAGGAGCTGCAAAGCTCCACAGCGGAGATTGGAGTATCTGTCCATAGGACCACTTTAAGCCGTACACTCCACAGAGCTGAGCTTTGCAGAAGAGTGCCCAGAAAAAAGCCATTGCTTAAAGAAAACAATAAGCAAACACGTTTGGTCTTTGCCAAAAGGCGTGTGGGAGACTCCCCAAACATATGGAAGAAGGTAATCTGGTCAGATGAGACTAAAATTTAGCTTTTTGGCCATCAAGGAAAACACTATGTCTGGCACAAACCCAACACCTCTCATCATCCCGAGAATACCATCCGAGAATCATGCTGTGGGGATGTTTTTTTATCAGCAGGGACTGGAAAACTGGTCAGAATTGAAGGAATGACGGATGGTGCTAAATGCAGGGAAATTCTTGAGGGAAACCTGTTTCAGTCATCCAGAGATTTGAGACTGGGACGGAGGTTCACCTTCCAGCAGGACAATGACCCTAAGCACACTGCTAAAGAAACACTCGAGTGGTTTAAGGGGAAACATTTAAATGTCTTGGAATGGCCTAGTCAAAGCCCAGACCTTAATCAAATTGAGAATCTGTAGTATGACTTTAAGATCGCTGCACACCAGCGGAACCCATCCAATGCTGGAGCAGTTTTGCCTTGAAGAATGGGCAAACATCCCAGTGGCTAAATGTGCCAAGCTCATAGAGACACACCCCAATAGACATGCAGCTGTAATTGCTGCAAAAGGTGGCTCTACAAAGTATTGACTTTGGGGGGGTGAATAGTTTTGCACACTACGTTTTCCTGTTTTTTCGTCTTATTTCTTGTTTGTTTCACAATAAAAAATACATGAAAAAACAATTACATATTCAAAATGGTAGGCTTGTTGTGTAAGTCAAATGAAACAAACCCCTAAAAAAATCAATTTTAATTCCAGGTTGTAAGGCAACAAAATAGGAAAATTGCCAAGGGGGGTGAATACTTTCACACGCTACTGTATCATGATCTCTAAGGAAGTACAGTACTTATTCAGAGATATAAATAAATATTATACCGTAGTGTTATTAATGTTATTATCCTCATGATGTCCTGCTCTGCTCTCCTTGGTCTGCATTTTCTCTGTGGATAAGGACCTCTATTCAGGCTGTTGAGGTTTTGAATGGTCATTGCCTCTTAAAATCAGGGTTGTTTCAAAACAAACTTGTGTTCAGGTTCACTGTAATAGCACAAAATAGTACTTAGTACTCAGTGACATTTTTATCTTTAGGTAAAAGTTCATATTTATATGAATTTATTTTCACACAAGAAAAAAGCTTTTGTTATTTTATGACATTTTATGACAAAAACAAGACTACTATTAGACACAGTTTCGGTTCAATTTCAGATCAAGACCATTCTATACTACTGCTGTAATGAACAGAGTCCACACTGCGTCTTGCTATAGTACAAATGTACAGGTTCACTTTGAATCATATCATCATCTGTATTGCAAACTTTTTATGAAAGTTCACGTGTGTGCTGTTCACATACAATAAAGGAGATTGTGTTACAAAACATGGCTGTTTAACTGTTTGACCCAGCCGCCCAGGCATCCAGCCATGCAGCCACACAGCCACCCAGACACCCAGCCACACAGCCAACCAGCCACACAGCCACACAGCCAACCAGCCACCCAGACACCCAGCCAGACAACCACCCAGACACCCAGCCACCCAGACACCCAGCCACACAACCACCCAGACACCCAGTCACCCAGCCAACCAGCCACCCAGCCACACAGCCACCCAGCCACCCAGCCACCCAGACACCCAGCCACACAGCCAACCAGCCACCCAGCCACCCAGACACCCAGCCACACAGCCAACCAGCCACCCAGCCNAGGGTCTACCAGCAGTAGTAGGACAGACTGTTGGTTGTTAAGCTATGACAAGGGTCTACCAGCAGTAGTAGGACAGACTGTTGGTTGTTAAGCTATGACAAGGGTCTACCAGCAGTAGTAGGACAGACTGTTGGTTGTTAAGCTATGACAAGGGTTTACCCAGCAGTAGTAGGACAGGTTTCTGCCATGTCTCCTGCTCTGAAAGATAGAAGAATGTATATTTTCAGATCGGAGCAGCTGGTGTGTGTGTGTCTACGTGTGTGAATGTTATGTGTGTGTGTGTGTGTAGGCGTGTGCATCCTTGCGTGTATGCCTTTGTGTGTGTGATGCCACCAGGTGCAGACGTCATTGAACAGGGTGGAAGCTAAACAGTAGACTCTAATTGAAACCTCAGAGGTTCAGCTGAAAGTGCCTCAATAACAAAACAAGGAATAGAAGCCTGGATCGTTATTCTGGTGATACGTTCTGTGTATGCGCACAGATGAAAAGTGATAATCACAAGTGATAATGCAGTGACTCTCTCTCTCTCTCTCTCTCTCTCTCTCTCTCTCTCTCTCTCTCCCTCCATCCCTCCTTCTCTCTCTCTCTCTCTCTCTCTCTCACTCTCTCTCTGTTTCCCACTCCCTCTTTCCCTCTGTCTCTCCCTCTCTCTCTCTCCAGCCCCTGCACCTTACTATAAATAATTTGCTCTCATCTTAAAACATTGAATTGCCCCCCAGACCCTGTGCTGATATCATCATGCAAGGCTCATCCATAACTCGACCCACCTGTCACGGATGCCTGGTGCCTCTCTAGCTCTCTGTCTCTCTGCATCATAAATTCACTGTCACCTGCTGTGAATCTGCCTTTATTCTGTCTAACCCTCAGGCCCCTCAGCGCTTACCCCTAGAAGCCTAACATAGGATCTCCATGGCCTTACATTGCCTTCAAACGTTTGATGATGAGTTGATCAATTGAATCAGCTGTGTAGTGCTAAGGCAAAAAAAAAACATAATATGGACTCCTTTGGGTCAATGTGATCACCAGGACCAGGTGTAAGAAATACTGGCCTAAATGTTTAGGACAAGGGACCAGGGTAATAGGATGCATGGACTTCATAACGGGCCCAACGAGCTCTGGGGGCCCAACGAGCTCTGGGGGGCCCAATGAGCTCTGGGGGGCCCAATGAGCTCTGGGGGGCCCAATGAGCTCTGGGGGGCTCAATGAGCTCTGGGGGCCCATGCCTCTGTCATCTACTTTTAAAGAGTGACTGCCCCTAAAAAAACAACTAATCCTTTTGAAAATGGCTTACGTGGCATTGATATGAGTCAGAAACATGTATTTTGGAGTGACAGGTAGCCTAGTGGTTAGAGCGTTGGGCCAGTAAATCGGTTGTTCTGCCCCTGAACAAGGCAGTTAACCCACTGTTCCCCAGTAGGCCGTCATTGTAAATAAGAATTTGTTCTTAACTGACTTGCCCTAGTTAAATAAAGGTAAAAGAAATTATAATTATAGTGTCAAAATTGACTACAAAGTGTAAATAGAAGTCAATCTAGTCTAAAGCAGAGTTTGGAACCTCAGTGCATCACAATGAGTAAATTGAGGTTGGGTTTGGGTTATAATTATGTCAAAAGGTCATGACCACTTTTGCTAAGCTCCACGTACAAATCTCCCCTCCTCCCACTTCACATTCCTTCATTGAATTGGGTCTCCGTGGTTTCATCGCCCCCCCGCCTAACGCTGTCAAAGGACGGCAGACTGAAAAGCCCTATACAGATTGACCATTCCTCCACCACACCAAAGTTCTGTCGTTTGAGTGACCTGCCGAAGGATTATAGTATGCAGAAATAAGTGGTTGGAGTACATTGGTCCCCAAGTCTGCACCAGTAAAGCTAGCTTGGTTTGCAATGACAGATAGTGGTGAGTACAACCAGAGATACCGGAATATAAGGATCTTGCTTTTATAACCTAGCTAATGACGTTCGGTTATGTTATCGCTGGTTATGTAGGTAGTTATCTTATGATAAAGCGAGGCAAGGCTAGCGAATGTTTTAGCTAACATTTTGATAGCTAGCTAACTACTTCACTACAGTTTAGTTAGGTCGTCGCTCACACAAGCGTATTGTGTGTTGTCTACATACTGCTTGTTGTGAAACTTTATCGTTTGATAATGCTAAACGAGGCAGGCTAGCTAGCTAGCTACAGGCCAGCTAACGTTAGTTAGCCTACAAGTCAGAATTTCAAGTTAGTTCATTGCTTTATTTGTATGTATTTATCTAACCTTTATTTAACTAGGCAAGTCAGTTAAGAACAAATTCTTATTTACAATGACGGCCTACCCTCGGCCAAACCCAGGACAACGCTGGGCCGCTCTATGGGACTCCTAATCACGGCCGGTTGTGATACAGCCTGGAATCTAACCAGGGTCTGTAGTGACGCCTCTAGCACTGAGATGCAGTGCCTTAGACCACTGCTCATACAAGTGTATTCTGTACTGTCTAGGGCAACACTAAATAATGGATTCAGCTATGATGGTAGCCTCCTCATGTCTGAGTCTGACTAGTACAGTGAGCTAGGAGCAACAAACTGTAACAGGCCTCAATCTAATCCAGTCAGTTTACATCTGTAAAGCATGGAATTGAGGTTATCACTAGTTAACACAGCCACAAAGTCAAATTTGGCTATATTGTAAAAATTCATTAAAACAAAAATGTTGTCTTAATTTAAAGTTAGGGTTAGGCAAAAAGTTAGCAATGTTGTTAAGGTTAGGGTTACGGTTAGGGTTAGGTTTAAAATCACATTTTAAGAAGATAAACTGTAGAAATAGGCAGGCTTTATGACACTGTGGTAACTAGTGACGACCTAGAATTAGCTTGACCCAAGTTACTGCCCTGTTGACACAGACGGCTTCATCAACAACGACAGGTAATGTAATGTTGGTAATGTGTGTTATGTGAAAAGTTGTATTAAAAAATATCCGGTTTGATAAACTAGTAGGTTAATTATCCAGCCAAGCTGGATTATCAAAAACTTTGTCCTTTCTTTATAACAAATTGCAATTTACCACTTGGCTGTCGATTGTATCACCCTGTCGTTTGATGCAGAGACAAAAATTGTGTAGGTTTTATCGGACTTTTCAAACTTCAACACAGTATATTTTTGTATGTCAGATATTACCTATACTAACTTCCATTGGTAATAGAACAGTGACTGTGTGTGTGTGTGTGTGTGTGTGTGTGTGTGTGTGTGTTCACAGAAACATGTATGGAGCCAGCACATTGAGATCTGGAAGAATGTGATCAAGTCCATACCGACAGACAGGCTTGATATTGATATTTCTGAATGGAGAGAGACCTGGCACTCAGGATTAAACATTTACTAGGCACCTCTTACTTGTATTGTCTTTTTTTAATTATTCAATTGAATGGTATCAGTAAATATGGAGTGTATTCTGACATGTTTGCCATGGTAGCCCCATTACCACCAGACACAATGTTGATAGGCACAGTATCTGTACCTGTTATTACATTTGAAAGTTATCAAAACACTTTGTTTAGAATATCTGCATCAATTCAGCAATCGCAATATTCTCATATTACTCTGTAGGCTACTGACCTATTCAAAGCTCACCATACTGTACATCTGCCTGTAGTTATTGAACTCAACCTGCAGGAGTTTTCTTTGTTGTGATTAAGTGGAGGGGGGGGGGGGGG
>QNTS01008201.1:15661-37911 GCA_003317085.1 Hucho hucho | reverse complement strand
ACATTAACCTGCTGGCCTTACTGGGTCGATAGGGACATTAACCTGCTGGCCTTACTGGGTCGATAGGAACATTAGTCCAAGCTATTTAGGAGGGATATCACACCTGGCACCAAATATTGTCTATTTCTGTTTTTCTTGCAGAGGGGTGCCCTATACCTGCGCCCGGAGGGATATAATGGAATAAACTGTAATGGAATGGAATAAACGTCTGCTGAGAGAACCGGGACAGGACAACATGGTAAAGTACAGTGCATCTCTGAATTAAAACAATAAACATGTTCCAATGTTGCACAGTGTTCGGTATCAAGTGCATGTGAATCATTCTCTTAATTGGAAGATCTTAAAGATGAATGATTTAAAATGGTTAATTCATTACCATGACAATTGGAGTGGTAGTCCTCTAGTGCTGAGGGAATTCTCTTGGCGTTGTTGGGCCTGAATGAAAGATTGATACAAGAGGAGTGTGTGGATAAGTCCACTAAGTGACTGTGAGCTGCATGCGGTTTTAAACTCCTCCTGGTGCTGCAGAATATCACGTCTGGATCATCTTGATAACACCTCCATTAAGACTCCTTAATGTTACAACATTACATTAAAATGGTCCCATCTGACTGGCCTCACATAATATAGCGTAGTGTTCTGTAGTAGGAGTAGATGCTGTCCCTGAAAATGAAAATGAAAAGAACGTAGAGACAACAGAGAAGTGATGAAAGGTGTCTAGTGGTGCTGACCAGGGAACATAAACACATGTGGGGTTAAAATAGTTCATTTTCCCATGAGAAGGTGCTGAAACATGGAGGATTTGGCCCAATAAAGAAAATGATGGAATGAATCAAGGTATATTTGCATTTTATGACCGTAGGCTGTTGACATTTAACTATTAATTTTCTAATATTTGAAAGATTAATCTCCTCATATTACGATAGAAACAACATCCTCAGCCGTTAGGCTGGCGCGGGAGCCAGATCTGTTTACACAAATAAACAGGCTTTATGGGAAAGTCCTGCTCCATCTAATTGGCAGGATACTTGACTGCAGTCAGCGGGGCAAGCAGGACGAGTGACAGGCCCAGAATGCTGTGCAACGATGTGTGTCAGGTACACACATAGGATGGAGCCCCTCAGTCTCTCTCTCACCCCCCCCCTCTCTCTCTCTACTTACTCCTTCCCTCTCACTCTCTTTCTTTATCTCCCACCTTTCTCCCCCGCCCCCTCCCTCTCTTTTCCATGCATTGGGTTGAGGCAGGGAAGCAAGGAAGCGTTGATCCTACTTGTTCCGGTTCACTAAGACCTGGAATTCCCGTTTGGATAAACAGGGAACAGGAATCCTCTCTCCTCTCCTCTGAGGAAGCTAAAAGGCTGTCTGTTTTTAAGCGGGGAGTTGTAAACCTGTCGAAATCAAGGGTGTCATTTTACTATGAGTCAGAGGGGAGGGCACCAGCACCCATACCCCCCAGCCCAGGCTCTCTCCTGTTTAAAATGACGTTTTATATTTAACCCACCGGGCTCAGAGATAATGAGGGGTTTACAGGCCAGCAGTAAAATGGTGCTGAGGTTCGGTAGCCCCCGGACAGCACTGCCACTCTTCCTGCCACTAAAGATTCTAAACTCACACAGCCAAAGATTTCTCTATTCTCCTTCTCCCTCCTTTAGCCCCAGCACTATACTGTGTGTGTGTGTGTCCTCCACTACCCGAGTTGGTTTTTACGAGCCGGGGTCTGCCTGTGGTACGTCACAGCTGTATACTTTGTGGAAATCCAAGTGCTAATGCCCTGCTTTAGATGGTTTAGAGTTGTATGTGTTGGGATGATTTCATGTTAGAGCCTTTTTATGTTTTTTTTAGAGTTTCTTGTTAAAGTGTCACTCAACAAGAGTGGTGAGGGTCTCTTTCTCTCTTGAAACACTATGGTCAGGGTCCGCTCCTTCTCACCACCGCCCATGCTAACGTACAACATGGCGTTTTATGCATTATTTAAGTGTCCATTTTATGTGGTCAAACTTTTAGCGGTCAAACTTAATGACGTATGACCCCTTCCTCTCGTAATGTCCTTCAAACCAAACACACAACCCTGTTTTAATACCTGCCTTCATGTTCCCACACATTGGAGGTGACAGTTTTAGACCAAAACAACTAACCTTAGACTGGGTTCATCCATAAAACCGATTGCTTGGGTGATTGATACAATGACAGTTTTAGTCTAAATAGCTCAGCTATCGAGACTTGATCCATAAAACCGATTCCTTGGGTCACCAATACAGGTTTATCACAGTTTTAGTCAAAACAGCGAAACCGGGTTTTGAAGCGATCCATAAAAGTGATTGCTAGGGTCACGGATACAGGCTGCTGCCTACATACAGACTTGAAATCATAGGCCACTTTAATAAACGGATCACTAGTCACTTTAATAATGCCACTTTAATAATGTTTACATATCTTGCATTACTCATCTCATATGTATATACTCTATTTTATACCATCTATTGCATCTGTCATTGCTCATCCATATATTTATATGTATATATTCTTATTCTATTCCTTTACTTAGATTTGTGTGTATTATGTAGTTGTTGTGGAATTGTTAGATTACATGTTAGATATTGCTGCACTGTCAGAACTAGAAGCACAAGCATTTCACTACACTCGCAATAACATCTGCTAACCATGTGTATGTGACCAATACCATTTGATTTGATTTGATACAGGTTTACATCAATGATTTGAAAGGACACGGTAATGATGTACAGCTAAATCAACATGGTTCCTCACGTTTCTATACATCAGGCAAAGGGTGGGAGGAGGAGACCTTGCTCTGGTCCAGATGCACAGAGCACGCCTGTGTGTGTGTGTGTGTTTGTGTGTGTGTGTGTTTGTGTCTGTGTGTGTGCGCATGCCTGTGTGTGCACATGCGTGTATGTGTGAGATTCCATCTTTCATGTCTGTCTTGAAGGGCACAGACAGCCCATTACTCACAGCGAGACTAGAGGCTAGAGGAGGGTGTATTTGTCGAGCCAGGCCATACTGGGAGACTGAGGGGTGAAGGATGGAAAAAACCTTGGAAAAACCTACAGGCAAAAGTCCTGTGGAACCCAGCATAAACCATCCATAATCCATAAAGTTACATTTCTTCAACTAGTTTTTTCTTTGAACATGGTGACAATGTAACACGTTGACGTAATGGTTCTGTTGGTCAGATATAACACATTATCTAGAGATACAATACCAGTACGAAGATACAGATATACACGGGATGCACTGTTTAAGTTTCAATTACTCAATATTTTGAACAAAAACGGACGACTGTAACTAAGGTTGGGAATGTCAATGCATCAAACTAACAAGGGCAATAAGCTCGCGCACAAGGCCCGCGGGCCGAATAGAACACAGGCGAGTGATATGAGTCAACAGTTGAGTCGTTTACTTTCTAAAATTACAGGCGTGTGCTAGCTATCTGCCAGGAGGATGTCATGTCATTGGAGGAGTGGGTGAATGACTGACTTTTCCCCCTCATATCGTTTTTTGGTGGCTACAACTAGAGATGCAGGTGTCATGTAGGTGTCAGCTAGCAAGAAATGTGAATCGCTTTGCTAGCTAGCTTGATAGATATGCTGAACTTGAACAACTATTATCACAATTAGCATATATAATCAAACGTTATTGGCATCAATCAAATGAGCGGGCAGGCAGGCAAGTTCCCATTCAGTTGTCAAAATGTGGGTTGGGACAAGCATGCATTGGCAGGCAAACTGCAGAAGGACGAGCAGGCTACTATTCCCCATTGTTTATCAGTGCAACTTTGACGGCCAACTAGCTGAAAAAGTTTGAGAGGGTTTATCTAATGTTCCCTGGTTAGATTTTAGCTCATCTCGCTCTGGCTGGCATTAGTTGTTGATCTTGCTGTTTGATCAATAGGACTGTGAAGTTCCCAAATGTAAGAGGAATCACATGGTATTTACATACTTGCAGAAATCCATTCAGGTGTATTTTGTGGGTTTTGGCGGATGTGTTCTAATGATCTAAAGGGGTGCTGTTAATTCTGCCTGGAAACGCACGGTCCAGGTCTAAGTTAATGACGGCAGGCCCTACTGCCTGGAAACGCACGGTCCAGTTCTAAGTTAATGACGGCAGGCCTTACTGCCTGGAAACGCACGGTCCAGTTCTAAGTTAATGACGGCAGGCCCTACTGCCTGGAAACGCACGGTCCAGTTCTAAGTTAATGACGGCAGGCCCTACTGCCTGGAAACGCACGGTCCAGTTCTAAGTTAATGACGGCAGGCCCATGTCGCAAATGGCTTATTGGCATATAGGCCTACTGTAGCTCTGTTCCTGGACAGACAGATGTTTTTATTCGGTTTTATTTACTGCAGTGTCTATTAATTGTCAAAATGCATGGCCGCTTTCCCACTCTATATTGCAATAGAGATTTCACAAATACCTTAGTATACCTCATTCCCAAACATTCCATGAATTTATGAAAATGTGAAAATGACCATACCTAAGTGGTGGCAGAAAATGTAAAAAAAAGGGGTCGTATTCTTCCTGGGGGTGTATATGAACAGATTGTAATAAGATTTCATGTTGCTCAAACACTGTCAGTTCCAATTTAACTCTTCCAAACGACAGAGGACAGAGGACACGCCATTCAAGGCTTTTAGCGATAGAGAGTCAATGGATAGATTGTTGCTTCACTTGTTTAAACACTCAGGGACATGTCTGTGCTCCCCTGTTAACAGCTGTATAAATATGAATGGGTCTTCCCATAGGGACTATCCATTTAATTTTATTGTCATATTCCTCAGGAAACAGTTAAAATCAATTATGGAGTGCTGAGGGATGCTTTGTGTGTGTGTGTGTGTGTGCATTGCTTTAATTAGATGAAGATGTGAGTGGTGTCAGGGGAACAGCACAACACACACTATAACACAGGTCTGTGTTCTCTATGGGCTTGACATGTATCCTCCCACATCACTGTTTGTTTAGTGGCTGTTGAACATACGGCTCTCTATGATCTCTCCATTCCTCTCATTTATGATCTCTCCATTCCTCTCATCTATGATCTCTCCATTCCTCTCATCTATGATCTCTCCATTCCTCTCATCTATGATTTCTCCATTCCTCTCATCTATGATTTCTCCATTCCTCTCATCTATGATCTCTCCATTCCTCTCATCTATGATCTCTCCTTTCCTCTCATCTATGATCTCTCCATTCCTCTCATCTATGATCTCTCCATTCATCTGTGTGTGATTAGCAGTGTTGGATTGGAGGGGTTTTGATTTATTTCAGAGTATTAGTTTCAGCTGTAGCAGCCAAACATCCAGATGCTCTGAGCATCTGTGAGGGAAGCCAACATCTCACTTGATAAATGTTTAGTCCTGGAAATGGGACTTCTGGAACTGTGCTGTTGTGTTTCTTTTCTGGACATCTTACGTAAACATCAGCCAGGAGTCTAAATTAAAATCTAATTTGTTAATGACTTGAAAATCAATCAAACTTATTTAGAGGGTTCAAACCCATCAAAAACATCTGGTTAAAACACCATGGAAATAACAGAGTAAATCATCTAATCAGGGACATGGCTAATACATTGATGGATAGCTGTAAAGCCCCACAAACACTTTCTCTGGGAGTGTATCTAACAGATATTGACCCTGCGCTCCAGCTAAGTGGACCCATAACTCTAATCTCCTCATCATGTTTACAGCCACAGGGGTCTAAAGAAGAGAGACGTTTTTAGTCTTCAAGTCTTTTTCCACCATCTCCTCCATTCATTGGAGAGTTAGGGTCTGTCACTCACCCAGCGTTGAGGGTGGTGTGTGTGTGTGTGTGTGTGTGTGTGTGTGTGTGTGTGTGTGTGTGTGTGTGTGTGTGTGTGTGTGTGTGTGTGTGTGTGTGCGTTTGTGTGTCTGTGTGTGTCTGTGCACGCGAGTTTGTGTGTTTTTTCTGTGTGTGTCAGAGTGACAAGTTTACCATCACACAGAGTGATTATGGGCATGGGGGTCTGTCAGCGATGAAACACAGATCTGAAAGGGCTCTAAGATGGGCCTGGTGATAAGACCGAGAAGAGCTGTCGGGGGAAGAGAGAGACACTCTGCAGTGAACAACAGAGCTGTGTGACGGATAGATGAGCGAGAGAGAGAGAGAGGCAAAAAAAGCAAATAATAGAGAAAAAGAGACTAACAATTAAAAGTCTCCACTCTACCAGACAGCAGGCCTTTCTACTCGACCTTCTCTCTACTGACCACCTCCAGAGGTTTCTGGTTACTATGAGAAAGGGGACAAAGTGCTACAACTGTGAGCGATATACCAGATGTGTTATAGGGTGGCCATTTTAACAGTTATCTCCACTGTAGACTTCACTGCTGGACCAAGTGCTCCAAATC
The DNA here is from genome assembly GCA_003317085.1 of Hucho hucho. Taxonomy (NCBI): domain Eukaryota; kingdom Metazoa; phylum Chordata; class Actinopteri; order Salmoniformes; family Salmonidae; genus Hucho; species Hucho hucho. The sequence continues at coordinate 31,531 of QNTS01008201.1, read as the reverse complement.
GGCCGTCTTGAAATGACGTCTGTGAGGTCAAACTAGACTAGAGCCACATTTGTATGTTAGCTGCAGACCAAGTGATGCTTGGCAGATGGATGTGTGTTATCACTGGGTGGACATTTTGGGGTGATAAAGAGAAGGAGATTAGTAATCTGCTATAAGGGGCGAAACGACCACAGAGCTGGTTTTTATCTGAAGGACAATAGAGGTGGCCGTCTTTAGCCTTTAGACCTCAGTGTATCTCACGCTGTTCTTAATGGGATTTCATTGAATACGTTAAGATAACCATGGTTAAACCTTAGAGTGTCTCAGGTTGTTCTTAATGGGATTTCATTCAAAGCGTTAAAGATAACCATGGCTCATTCACACGCTGTGATTTCAGAGGGGGACTATGGACTTAAAAAAAAAAACGGCAGAATGTTTTCTCTCCATTCTGTCTTAATGGCAGTTTCTCAACCATTGTGGCTCGGCCATTGGAACGAGATGGGATGTGAATGATGTTTGTCAGTTTGTATTGAATGAAAGCGAGAGATGAAAAGAGGGAGAAAAGAAGGGAGAAGAAGAGGACCCTCGTTTTGGACAAAACTAACATCCAGCGTTGCTTCTATAGAAGACAGTTCTATAGAAGACAGTTCTATATAATAAACGTTTGTGTTCCCAGAAGTCAGGGGGTTAACTGAATCCTGGAAGCATCCGTAGTTCCAGTCATTTGTTCGATCTGGTGAAGTGTTCCTTTTGAAGTGTGTGTGTTTGTGTGTGTGTGCCTCTCTGTGTGTTTATTTCATCAATCCAACCTACTGACCAGCCATTCTCTTTCTTCTCACTTCCAAGTGGTGTCTCACTTTCATAAAAACCCAGCGGTCCATTCACACTTCCATCCACTTTTATCTTCTCCTCATTCCAGAAGGGTTGAAATGTCATCGCTGAGGTAATGCTATATCTCNCCCTCCCTCCCTCCCTCCCTCCCTCCCTCCCTCCCTCTCTTCAAATGCCGATACACAATCAGCCAACTGTATTCTATTTCTTATTCCCTTTAGTTATGTTTAAACGTTCATAGGTTGTCTTATCTGGCTCGTTTTATTAAGTTATCAGGGCTGGACCGCTGACAGAGAAGTGGTTGTCAGGGATATCTGATGGCAACAGGGATCTTGGTGGTGCTGGGGATTTCTGCTTCAAGTTTGTGTGTACTGTATGTATGTATGTATGTATGTATGTGTCTCTGTGTGTGTGTGTGTGTGTGTGTGTGTGTGTGCGCGCGCGAGCGCGTGTGTGTGTGTGTGTTTGTTTGCGTGTAAAGAAGGGGAGAGAACATAGTCTGAGCCCCAACAGACACTTTTAATCTCAAGTCCAGAGACATGACAAGACTCCTAAATTGATACACTGATTAAACTATTAAGATTAGGTCTTTATGTTTAGTCTGTTCTGTATTCTAACCAGGACAGCTGTTTAACTAGCTGGTGTATGTTTGTCTGCCAGTGGGGGAATGGAGCTTTTAAATAAAATGTTATATTTAGTTGCTTTATGAAATCTCATAAATGTTTTATTGCAAATAAACAAGTAATTATGCAAATAAACAATTATAAAAGCTGACTTTGACTTCTATGGGATGGATACCTCTTGCCTTGTCTTTAGCTGCCCAGCAGAAATATGGGATGTATACCTCTTGCTGTTATAATGAGGATTACAGAGAAATAGCTCTGCCTGTTCTAATGCTTATCCAATAAAAATGCAGTAAATCACCGATTTGGCACATCATTGCTCACGTTAGGCTACACATCATGAAATATATTGCAGACAGTAGCAAAATAGAACTCAATTGATTGAACGTGAATTGTATTCCAATGTCATGGAAATAGGCCTACAGTCTACTGTTTATATTTGAAGTAGTCATCTCAGCTTTAAGAATATTTTGATACGCCGCTTGTTTGTTACAATTACAACTTCGGTTCAGAAGGTCACAGAGAGACAGATAAACCCTGTTATTTTATGTTTAGCAGAGATCTTCTGTGTATAAAGTGACGCGGGAAAGCAAAAAAACATCTAACGACGCACTTACCACTGGGCACAGACGTTAATTCAACGTCTATTCCACATTGGTTCAACGTAATTTCAGTACACATTTCGGTACACCAGAATTACATTCATTTCCAATGGAACGTTGCGTTTGCCTTGCAGCATTGCGTTGCAGAGGCAGTTGCAGTGTGTTCTGTGTGGTGCATACGTTGGATTTATCGTACATATGCATCAAACTGTATGCGTAGACGGCTTGACAGAAATGGTAGCAGAAGGTGAATGTTGAACTTTTGTTGCATACATATCCAGATGATACTGTGTACTATTTTGCGCAATGACGCTGTCGGTGTGTTCGAAGCGTGAGGCAGGTGTTAGATTACAAGTGTTTTTAAGTGCAATATTAATAACGATGGTTTTGGGAAACAGCTGAGTGATTTAACAGTGTTCTTACGAAGGTCTAATGATGAACTTAGCCTTAAGATAGTTTTGGGAAACCAGGTCCCTTGTGAAACAACTTTCTGTTATAATGAGGATTACAGAGAAATAGCTCTGGTGAAACAATGAGTTTGGACACAAGTCCAGTTCAACTCTGTACAAAAATGACTTTGGATACCGGTAGAAGATTATTTGGCCCTACACCTCCAGTAAAATGTTCTGTACCACTGGAATGTGTATTAGAGAATTCCACTGCACAGATGTTCAGACTTTTTCCCCAATCCCTGAGCAGCACTTGAACAGGTGACATTAAAACGCCTCACTGATTAAAGCAAACAACAGTAGAAAGTGAGAAATCCATTGTTGATAGCTATGGTCACATTCACTGTCATTCAGTGAATTAGAACAGGGTGTTTGATTCTGTTGAGATACTTTTTTGTTCTATTTCTGTATGTGGTTCCATAGAATATCACAGAGTAGAATAGAATAAAATTTAATAGAAAAGAAAGAAAAAGAAATGGGAAACAAATATAGAACAGAACAGAATTGAATGGAATAATTGTTAGCCTGTAACAATTCATGTTGTGATCGAGGGGTTGGAAAGTGTGATTTAGCGTCACAGATACCCCAAGCATCTGTCCTCACACATACCACACAAAAAACTCTCCGAAATTAAATTAACCGCCATACAAAATCACATCTGAAGCGGTACTGTGAGCTGAGTGCCAAAAACAATAAACAAGCAACCGCAAGCATATGGAGCCCAACCCACAACCCACAACTCTCTCACTCAACCACATCTCCATAGAAGACATGTCCAAGTCCTTCACTGAAGCCACACCAGACAGCTGACACACAACCAGGGCTGGGTCCCTTACTTTAGCAGTCGAAAATAGACAAATCTCAATTCAATCGCAATTAAGCAGGTTAAAACTTTTAAAATATTTGGATGTTGGTTGTTGTTAATGTAAAGTTCACTGTTATCGCGGTGTGTAGTTATCTTTCAGATCGTTCGTCTGTCAGTTTAGCAGTTTAGTGGTTCGGTGTTATCTGGGGTGAGATCTTACCTAAATGGACTTCAGGCAGGACTATTTTTACTGTATCTTGAGGTGATGATGACACTAATGTGCTGTTCAAGGTTATTCATAGTCAGTGGAAATAATCACAGAACTGGAGTTCCTATTCTGTCAGAGATTCAACAGAAATCTCTGTCAGTATATTTTAATAGGGTGAGTTGTACCAATGTATTCGGACATTTTGGGATCCCCCTCCCCTCCCCTGTAACTATTCCCCAGGTCGTTGCTATAAATGAGAATGTGTTCTCAGTCAACATACCTGGTAAAATAAGGGTTAAAAATGTTTTAATAATAATTGGCTCAGCAAATACAGTTTGACCACCATTTTGTCTGACCACCTAATCAGAGAAATTGCGCTACCACAGAGTCCCCTCTCTCCTAATTTCCCAGAGTGAGTTAGTAATTTAACAGGCTCTGTCTGGGTAGTGCAGCAGTAGACCAGTCAGACTGTGACAAAAGCCTTAACCACCATGTTGTAACCTCACCAGGTCAAGCGGGGTCTGTGTGCATGTGTGTGTGTGTGTGTGTGTATGTGTGTATGTGCTTGCGTGTCTGTGTGACAAAATAACTACACGTGTATGTCTGTGTGTGTGTGGGTGTGCTAATGTTTGTGACCTGGGATATATCAAAACAACTGGACAATGTCCCTGTCCCCGAGTCCTGCTGGGAAAGTAGACCAATCACAGTCCTGCCAATGGCAATCAAACTGACGAAAAACTTCAAAAGATGAATATAACTCAAGTGTCTAGAGAGTGATTATAGCCAATAGAAGATTTGCTTGAAGATAGTATCAATACAAGTCTTGTTGGTTTTAGTTAACAAAGCGGAGAGGGATTTTTAGACATAAAACCAAGTAGAGAAGGTAAATTCAAGCTCAGAAAATCTAAACAGCAACATTATGATCCACACGCCACCATATACCCGTCCTTCAAATCTACCACAAATCTCTCCTTTTTCAGACTATAGTTTCAAAAGGACTCAAGTGATATCTGACATCTATCACAGGCCATGAGAAATCCTGATGAATGGAGATGTGGCGTTCTAAGGAGAACCAGGTTCCCTCCATGCAGACTGACAATCACTTCCACATGGTCTATCAGATGGTGATGACACGCACACACGCACACGCACACGCGCACACACACACGCGCACACACACACACACACTCACACACACTCACACACACAGTGAATGATGATGTGAATGAATAATGATGTGCTAGAGGTATTATTTAGGATCATGGATGTGAGTCAGAGTAATGTCAACTTATCCTGATGATAGATCGACCAGGGCTGAGTAGGTGAGCAGCTTCGTCAAATTGGGCGTAACTATATCTCACTGGAATTGCTGCTATGAAGCAAGGACAATATGAGGAAATTGGTGAAAAATATATTTTCTAGGAAAATACCACACACAGGCATTTCAGCATTATTTCAACACTTGCTGACATTCGCTGTAAGAAATGTTTGTTTTACAGTTATTTCCTTGGTTATTCCCCAGTCATGTGCAGTTCAGCCACTATAAGTTGCAGCTATCAAAGAAGTTAAGACAACCAGTAAGTTCTGTAAAAATATCTCAATTTCCAAAGTCTTATAAACCAGCATATTATCACTGTAGTCTGGTACTGCTGTTTCTGATGAGATGATAAGTCTTTCTCTCTTACCATGTGAATCCAGGGGGAAATGTTCCCTTTCAATGGACAACTTGATTTTTTTTTTTGTCAGTATAAATCCTTCTGTAATATAAATATATATGCATGACGTCTGGGCATCCATTTTGTGTCTGATTCTTGGCTGGTGTTCAGTATAGTGTCTGGACATGTATCTACAGCTCGAGGCGGAATTTGAACGCTATGTTGGTTAATCCACAGCTGGAAGACCCCCTCGGTTCTCTCACAAAGACTGGCTATTGTTTTAATAAAACATATATTGTTTCCATACACAGGGCCTTGGGAAAGGCTGCACACGGAACAGCTTGAAACTACAAGTAGCGGTAAAATCTGAAAAGAAAACGATGGACAAACGTCAAACAATGCAGTGAGTTGATAAGTTGATGTTGGACCAAGACTTTTTCTAAATATCACCTCTCAGCAAACGTTTTCAACTTTTCGAAAGAAAAAGGATTTGCAGGTAATATGCTAAAATATGATGATTAACAACTACAGTATAATAAAGTGGGACTTTCGGGAGCCAGTGGTTTGAGCCAATGCAGTCATGTTCTGTGTAGTACAGTATGTATCAGCCATGGGTTCAAAACCTATTTGAAACCATGTCAAATACTGCATTTGTGCTTGATTGAGCTTGCCTGTTGCAATGGAACCAATAGACGTGTCTCAAAAGTGCAAACCCCACCCATAGCACTCCAGGCAGGTTTAATCAAACACTGAAAGTATTTGAAAGATTTTCAAACACTATTTGAACCCAGGTCTGGTCAGTACTCAAAGGAGATGAACTACAGACGGGGGAACGATCTCCTCGCTGCGAATTAATCAACAAGCTCCAAGATCATGGAACAACATCCAGGAGGTTTAGGATGTGGTCTCTGGACTCCACATAAAGACAGATGTTTAAAAGAACCAAAGGAAATCATGCTATTTTCAAAACGCTGCCCAAACTTTGACCAGACTAGGCTTTCTATATAATTCTATAAATATACAGTATTTAACTACAAAGGTCATAGATGAAAACCAACTGGCTGGTCTGAGAAACCTCACTCCAAGATAGGCTCCTTAGGGTCCTCATTTTAGAAGTGAAAATGTTTATTGTCTCAATCAAATGAATCACACTGGACCTCTGTGATTAACTGGCTGTTTTACTTCAGTACAGTCACGCAGGCTTCCGCGTGTGTGACTGAGTGTGTGTGTGTGTGTAGCCTTTACTGTCTGTGTCCACCTGGGCTTAGTATAGAATCAGGGAATGTAGGACTATGCCCTAAGGGGTGCACTGGTAGCAAAAACCTTAGTTACAGTTAACACACCAGGAAATCAATCTAGGGCAATACAGGAAGTAAGGCTGCTTATTTTATCCTCCCATTCAATGTATCTCTTTTTTCCTTGTTATTATTTAGATACCATGGAGGTCTGTGTAATTCTGATTTAATTAAACACGACAGAGGAATGAATAAATGGGTGGTTTGTATGAAGGAGTACAGTGTGGATTTCAGAGAGAGAGAAAAGAGAGAGAGCAACAGAAAAAAGAGTGAAAGAGAGGGAGATTCATTTCTAAACAGCTCTACCCTGACCCCTACTGACCAGGCATTCTGAGATGTCACCTATGTGAACCGGCAGGTTCCTACTATACAACCAGTGAATCAACTTTATGATTGTCTCACTCTCACCGTGTATAAAAAGGCTATCTAACATCAGACCTTAAAGTAAAAGGACACTAATCTTCTACCCTCATACCCACATCTTCTCATCTAACCCCCTATTACTCAGTGGTGTGTATTCATGGGTGCCAAGGGAAGCCAGGCTTCCCAAAATAATTTACCCCCCAAAATAATACAAAACATGGCATTGGCATTTCTGTACAAGTAGGATGAACGCGAACGCGCACGCACACACACGCGCACATAGAAATCAGCCACATCATATTTAGCTTACGTTGATTAGACTAATTGTTTTTGGTTTCTTTTAGTTGTCACTGTATTATGCTAAGTGGAGGTGATGTGGAAATGTTGAAATGTTGAAATCGTAACGCTCTGTGGTTCTAAATCAATAGTTGTTTAGTAGTCTGAAAATGTCAGACACATTAACTTGCTTGACCATGCTGTAAGTCATGTAACTGTCTGTTACAGGCAACATGCGTTGTGGACTTCACCAGACAGAGGTTTCTATCCGGTTTCTATCCTATAAAACAAAGGTGTGGTTGAATTTATTCTACCACTGTCTTCTTATATATCACGATGTCAAGACATATGATTTAACAGGTTATAGAGCAAACAACGCAATAGGTTGTTATATGGCCCTTTATCCTTCCTTCTGTGTCCGCTTTAGGGGTACATCACCCTTTAAAAGGGGTACCTTGCTGAGCTCTAGTGGTCTCTTGGCCTGGGTATAGAGCCCCAGACTGGTGCCTTGAGTCTGGGGTAACCACCAGATGGCTGCTTCATAGTCTCTAAGAGAGTCTTAACTATCACAGTTCAGGATATGGCTTAGTTTAATGATACTTTCGTCCTAGTCAGACAGTTATATATTATTCATCTACCGGCATTCAGAGACACTACAAACAGTGAGCATTTTCATTGACTTTGGGTCATATTTTCACATCGATATATTAATTTCCCTGTCTTGTTTAATAGCAAGGTCTAAGGTTTATGTCTGAGAGATCAGATGGTTTAGATTTTCCTGTCATCATGGTGTTGTATTTAAACGCAGAAGTCGTTCGAGAAAAGTGAAACCTATACTCCGTGTGCGGACTACATATTCGTTAATGGTCTAACGGCTGTGTCAGTCTCCCCCAAAAACTAATACACACCTGTTAAAACAAGACAGGACTTATGGGGACTAAAACAGACTTATGGGACTGTCAATACTGCAGAATACGGTCCTTATGAGTGCCCTCAACATGTACTTCCTAACACAGGACATGTTTTATAAATGTAAAGCTTTCGTATGGGATTTGCTAATCAAATGAAGATGGCTGCCGTCCTTTTGCGATGATGTGGTGCGATCGTCACCGTGGAGACGCCTTGTGTCTCTCGGGTGTATTCCCGAACTTCCCTACCAGGTTGCTAATAGGTTGCTAATAGTGGAAGCTGACTTGTACTAATGTCACGACCACTTAAAAGTGATATGGAACTAATTCATGAATTTCCTCTCATTCTCATAAGAAGAGATTTTCACGTTAAGGCGTGGAGGGAAAATAAATACATTCCATTGGAATATCAGGTTTAGACTAACTGAGTAAAAATAATAAACTTTCCCTCAAGTTCATAACAGTTAGCCTGGGAGGGGAATGATAGCTAAGCTAACAGTGCCCTGGGTCTCTGGGTCTGGGGTCTGACATGCTAGCTGCTCCTGTATGTACTGTATATTCAGGGGTGATACTGTGGAAACGTTAGCTGTAACACTCTGGGATGTTAAAATGTACTGTGACAGGATTCTGTGAGAGTGTTACATAGATCTTGTTTTCACAGGGTTAAGTTCTTTAAGTGGTGTGTTAACAGTGTTTGTGTCGGAGCTATGTGGTGGGAGTGGTGTATTTATGGCCCTTTTCTGCTTTATTTCTGCTTCATGTTCGACCATTCTAGGGTGTGTAGTGCTCATTGTATCCGTGAGAGACACCTCCATGAAAGAGGAGTCACTTGTAAAGAATCAGTCATAGTTCAACATTCAACTCTATCTAGGACCACCAGAGAGTCACATAAATATGACTCTGAGTCAACCTACAGTTGATTCATAGGTGTACTATGACAGTTGTAGCGACATGGAGTCATCCCTTGCTATGGAATTCTCATGCAGTGGTGCTCACAGTCCGCTTGTCATGTCATGGTGGAATTCAGACCTCCTAAACTAAAGTTTTACATCAGTGTTGAAAAACAAATCTAAAGATGAGTTAGTCATCTTTTAGAAATGAAAGAATTACATTGTATATAATTGAAGTGTGAATGGCATACAGCTATTCCAACAACATTATCCCTCACAATTACATTTTAAACTTGATTGAACATCCACTAAGTCATTAGTAAATCTACTTAAACCATAATGTGGCCATAAACCATATGTCTTTACGTTAACCTTGTTGCTTTACAATAACGTCTTGGCAGAGTAAACTAACGGCAGTTATGACTTCCTTCCTGTCTAGGCAGTATGGTATATTTTTTATGGCTTACGATGATGTGTGTAATATCAACATGGCGCCGGTCCTAATTGTAAAAATAAACAGCAGATAGAGAAGGTTGAGGACGTAATGACTTATTAGCTACAGATAGGGACGAGATAGGGACTAGGCTATTCACTAGGGCTGATATTTCAGTATGGGGTAGATTTAAATGAAGAGTTTCATTCCAAAATGCTATACAGTATGTCTATTTTCAGAAATGTTGGTAAATTAGCTTTTATTGTTTAAAGAAATTATGAAAGAGATTGGTGTGGTTTTTCACTATCTAATCATGGAATGGGGTTGTTCAGTGACTGACATGTATTTGTTTGAAATGTATCACTTGACGGCAAATAATCCTTTTTTTTTTTGCATAATGCTATACATCTGCCTCAATCTCCGAGAAATAAGTAGTACTGCTAGACTTTACACAGTCAAATGTAACAAATAACTATTTTTTTAGGGGGCTATTCAAATCATGCTATTCTTATGCTTCATTGGGATTTCAATGGTGCCGAAAATGCTTCACTTGTGGAAAATAAATACATGTATTATTATAATTTTTTATTGAGAACACATTGCCTTAGTAGGCCTAGTCATGTCTGTCTGTCTGTATTGGCAGTGTTTCCTGAACAGCATTGTCTAAGATTCCATAACCCATGTCAACCTTCAGATAGGTTCTTAATATTCCATGACGGCAAATATGTACTTTTAGAGTGACTGCCATCCATCTTGTCCACCAACAGTCTGAAGAAACACTTAGCTAGGAGAATGATAGCATGAATGATAACAGAAAATGAGATCTAAAGTATTGAAGAATTGCAAATGTACAGAGTTCCTTACTTGCCCTGGATTCAGACTAAATACTACTTTAAACGACAAACTTGACAAACCTATAATCAATCATTTTCAGTGGAAAGAGCTGACATGAGCAGAAATTCAGAGAGGAGATTTAAAGAGTGCTTATGGAGAGATAACATAAACAGATTGTTGTAGGGGTAGGTTGTACAGAGACATGTGCACTAGGTGATAAGATCATTGTGCTTTCTGGTTTAAAGGTTAAAGGAAAATCCACCCAAAAACGATATTTTAGTACTTGTTTCATTAGTCCATTGTTGACATAGTCCAAAAATGTTTTCATGATATGTAACTTTCAAAATATCGAAAGCATCCCCTTATGATGCATTTTGTATCATTTGATGTTGCATTTTGCATCATGTGATGTTGCGTTTTGTATCATATGATGTTGCGTTTTGCATCATGTGATGCAAAATGCATCATACATGGATGATTTCTGCATTTTGGAAGTTTAACATTAACAGTACCTAACATGAACCGTATCTATACATAATTTAACATGTACCATATCTATACATCATTTAACATGAACAGTATTTATACATCATTTAACACAAACCGTATCTATACATAATTTAACATGAACAGTATTTATACATAATTTAACACGAACCATATCTATACATAATTTAACATGAACAGTATTTATACATCATTTAACACGAACCATATCTATACATCATTTAACATGAACAGTATTTATACATCATTTAACATGAACCGTATCTATACATCATTTAACATGAACAGTATTTATACATCATTTAACACGAACCATATCTATACATCATTTAACATGAACAGTATTTATACATCATTTAACATGAACAGTATTTATACATCATTTAACACGAACCATATCTATATATCATTTAACATGAACCATATCTATACATCATTTAACATGAACAGTATTTATACATCATTTAACATGAACCATATCTATACATAATTTAACATGAACCATATCTATACATCATTTAACATGAACCATATCTATACATCATTTAACACGAACCATATCTATACATAATTTAACATGAACAGTATTTATACATCATTTAACATGAACCATATCTATACATCATTTAACATGAACAGTATCTATACATCATTTAACATGAACAGTATTACTATATCATTTAACATGAACCATATCTATACATCATTTAACATAAACCATATCTATACATAATTTAACATGAACAGTATTTATACATAATTTAACATCAACCGTATCTATACTGTCATGCGGTGGGTGTAGCTGGTGTAGGTAGTCAGGCGCAGGAGAGCAGAGATGAGTGGACTAAGTACTTTACTCAGGCAATGTTAAAATTACAGAACGCAACTGCGTCACACAACAAATGCCCAAAACCAAGTAAGGCAGCACAAAGTACAAAATACACGTAAAAGTACCGGCTGCCACAAAGCACGGGTGAAGACCAACAAACCCGACGTAAACCCGGCATGTCAAACAATTCCCCACACAGACATGGGGGAAACAAAGGGTTAAATACACAACAGTAATGAGAGAAAATTAAAACCAGATGTGTGGGAAAACAAGACAAAAAAAATTGAAAATTAAAGGTGGATCGGCGATGGCTAGAAGACCGGTGACGTCTACCGCCAAACGCCGCCCGAACAAGGAGAGGAACCGACTTCGATGGAAGTCGTGACATATACATCATTTAACATGAACAGTATCTATACATCATTTAACATGAACAGTATTTATACATCATTTAACATGAACCATATCTAAACATAATTTAACATGAACAGTATTTATACATAATTTAACATGAACCATATCTATACATCATTTAACATGAACAGTATCTATACATCATTTAACATGAACCGTATCTATACATAATTTAACATGTACCATATCTATACATCATTTAACATGAACAGTATTTATACATCATTTAACATGAACCATATCTATACATCATTTAACATGAACAGTATCTAAACATCATTTAACATGAACAGTATTTATACATAATTTAACATGAACCATATCTAAACATAATTTAACATGAACAGTATTTATACATAATTTAACATGAACCATATCTATACATCATTTAACATGAACAGTATTTATACATCATTTAACATGAACAGTATTTATACATCATTTAACATGAACAGTATCTATACATCATTTAACATGAACAGTATTTATACATCATTTAACATGAACAGTATCTATACATCATTTAACATGAACAGTATCAGTACATAATTTACCATGAACCATATCTATACATAATTTAACATGAACAGTATCAGTACATCATTTAACATGAACAGTATCTAGACATCATATAAAGATTTCTTCAGTAACAGCTTTACTAGAGATTAGCCTATGTGTGACTTTCAGAAAATGAAATACTGTTGTTTGGTTCTTAATTTGAATTATTGTACAATGAGTGTACAAAACATTAGGAACACCTGCTCTTTCCATGACATAGACTGACCAGGTGAATCCAGGTGAACGCTATGATCCCTTATTGATGCCACTTGTTAAATCCACTTCAATCAGTGCAGATGAAGGGGAGGAGACAGGTACATTTATTTTTAAGCCTTATAGACAATTGAGACATGGATTGTGCATGTGTGCCATTCAGACAAAAAACGTAAGTGCCTTGGAAAGGGATATGGTAGTAGGTGCCAGGCACACCGGTTTGAGTGTGTCGAGAACTGTAGTTTCCAGTATGTATCAAGAATGGTCTACCACCCAAAGGACATCCAGCCAACTTGACAACTGTGGGAAGCATTGGAGTCAACATGGGCCAGCATCCCTGTGGAACGCTTTTAACACCTTATAAAGTCCATGTCCCGATGAACATCGGCTGTTCTGAGGGCAAAAGGGGCTGCATCTCAGTATTAGGAAGGTGTTCCTAATGTTTTGTAAACTCAGCGTATACCACTGTGTTAAGTTACCTAACTACAAGTCTTCGCTCATAAGAGTAGACTAAGGAGACTTCTACAGAATATAGGCCTATCAATCCATATAATGTCAAATACCTTTTCCAGATGAAGTTGACCGCGTAATTTGTTATTGTTGGGGAAATGTCACAGTGTGACAATGTGCACCTGGGATTAGGAGGATGGAGAATATAATTTCCCCTTCATAACCAACTGACCATCAAATTACACATCCTGGCGTTTCCTACAGGAATACAGTAAGGCGTATGCAGTGAAAGCCAACCTGATCCTGTAGGCTAGCACTCTCTCTGCGTGGGTAGTCACAATGGACCCACTAAACACAGGGAAAACATTCCCAATGTGACTATGACATTTTACACTTATATATCATTATTTATATTGAATTACATCAAATTGTATTATTACAAACGCTAAAGCCAAATTACCACCCTGCTCCTATAATATTGAAATCCCATTTGAATACCATGTTTGAGCAGACATCGTATTCTTTCTCCACCACCTCTATCTGCCAGCTACAACATAGTGTGGATTTAATGTCATCAATCCACCATGAATTGTAACATGTTGACAGTGGATCTGCTATAGCTGGATGAAATACTGCCCTTTCTCAGGATTGTCCAGCGTTTCAAGTGGAGCTCCGCAGTAGAAGACCTGGGTTCAAACTGCATTTGTTTCCTTTCAAATAGTTTGATGGTTTTATTAGAGTCTGTCTGGACTGCCAGGTGGATGGGGTTTGCACTTTTGAGATTATTCCATTGGTTCCATTGCGTCAGGTAAGCTCAATCAAGCACAGTGAACGGGTTTGAAAGAAAACAAATATGATTTGAACCCAGGCAGGGTTGTCCGGTGCAGCTGGCAGAGGTTTTACAATATATAGCCCCTCCAGAGTGTCTTGTCTCTGGGGACAGAACCAATACCTCTCCACTCCATCCCTCCATCCCCTCTCTCCACGCTTGGATGAGCGTACTCAATGTACTGTGAGCTGTGGCGTATGTGATTTCACTGTTGGGGTTGGCAATGGTTACCAAACCTGTCTGATTCTTCTTCAACTACAGGGAAAGCCCACTGGATTGTGTTGAGAAGAGAACAGAGAGAAGGAATGGATCTATACTGGAACAAAAACCAGGACTACTAAACTGTATCTTTGAGAACCACTGCCATGATGTACGAGACATGAAGGTATCTGGTCCATTACGAGCCCCAGACCCTGCCTGTTTCCCGTGTCCATGCACCCTGTGTGAACACACAAGTCAACAGGGGGGCACATTTTTCCAACAGTCGCCATGCAAGGCTGCTGAGAGATTTGGAGATGTCAGTCGGTTCTATCTTTGGGGCGGCTGTGTGCTCCTGTGTCCATCCCCCACATACATGATTCCCCCTGAGTGTCTGAGACATTGTTTCCCAGCGTCCTGTGTTGCATCCCAAATGGCAACCTTTTCCCTATAGGCCCTGGTCAAAAGTAGTGCACTTAAAAGGGAATAGGGTGCATTCATGATGCAGCCCCAGACGCTCGTCTCGACTCCCCGACCGGTTTGCTTTTTATTTTTCATGGGCAACTCCCATATCAAAAATATATGCGTTCCCAGAGACAAGCATATCTATCCATCTAATTTCCGAACCCAGAACCAAATATGTCATGAGAGACTACTATCCATCTAACTGAGCAACAGAGGGAGAAAAAGCAAGCCAAGTCTCTACACAACTGTACTGTTGGGATTTAAATCATTGGAGCTGTCTTTGGGTCTTTGAGACGATTTATGCAGTCACGTTTTACAGCAACGATTCAAGATATGTCCAGAAGTTATTCCTGAGACTGTAGTTTAGTAGAGAACTGTAGTTTGATATGGAGGGTGATACCACGATTCAGCTCTTCGGCAAAAAAAGAAAGAGTATTGAAAGATGTGTCATAGATGGACTATATACAGTATTATAGTGTTTTCTTGCTTTCAGTTTCCTCTCCAGAAATGCTACATCAACATGTCAAATTTAATCAGGTTGATTTGACACTTTGGTCACTGCATGTCCTCTCAAGAGAACGAAGAGAAACGTCTGTGGAAAAACTAATTCTCCCAGACCACAACCGTTCTGGAGCTTCTCTAACGTTACAGCTGTCGGACATCTTGTTTGTATCCCAATAGCCAAACTTGTGCATTTCATAAAATGAAGAGATGTATTGACAATGCATACTATGTAGTGTGCTAGTGTGGATATTGGGACATAGTTGGCTTCTTCATCTTGTTTTCAAAATATGTTTCTGTCAGATATCTGCCTTCTCATGCAACCAAAACTAAATGCCAGCCACTTTGTCAGATGTCAGTTTGAGTATGAACATATGATTCTGACATATTGATTTAGGAGTGTTCCAGACCTCCATTATAGTCATATTTATTTAGGAGTGTTCCAGAACTCCATTATAGTCCTATTGATTTAGGAGTGTTCCAGAACTCCATTATAGTCCTATCGATTTAGGAGTGTTCCAGAACTCCATTATAGTCATATCAATTTAGGAGTGTTCCATAGCTCTATTATAGTCATATTGATTTAGGAGTGTTCGACAGTTCCATTATAGTCATATTGATTTAGGAGTGTTCCATAGCTCCATTATAGTCATATTGATTTAGGAGTGTTCCATAGTTCCATTATAGTCATATTGATTTAGGAGTGTTCTATAGTTCTATTATAGTCATATTGATTTAGGAGTGTTCTATAGTTC
>QNTS01008200.1:12602-45509 GCA_003317085.1 Hucho hucho | reverse complement strand
CTCTCAATCAGAAAGATTTCTGGCTCCCAGGTGTCTTTTATACAGGTAACGAGCTGAGATTAGGAGCACACTCTTAAAGGGAGTGCTCCTAATCTCAGTTTGTTACCTGTATAAAAGACACCTGTCCACAGAAGCAATCAATCAATCAGATTCCAAACTCTCCATCATGGCCAAGACCAAAGAGCTCTCCAAGGATGTCAGGGACAACATTGTAGACCTACACAAGGCTGGATTGGGCTACAAGACCATCGCCAAGCAGCTTGGTGAGAAGGTGACAACAGTTGGTGCGATTATTCACAAATGGAAGAAACACAAAAGAACTGTTAATCTCCCTCGGCCTGGGGCTCCATGCAAGTTCTCACCTCGTGGAGTTGCAATGATCATGAGAACGGTGAGGAATCAGCCCAGAACTACACGGGAGGATCTTGTAAATGATCTCAAGGCAGCTGGGACCATAGTCACCAAGAAAACAATTGGTAATACACTACGCCGTGAAGGACTGAAATCCTGCAGCGCCCGCAAGGTCCCCCTGCTCAAGAAAGCACATATACATGCCCGTCTGAAGTTTGCCAATGAACATCTGAATGATTCGGAGGACATCTGGGTGAAAGTGTTGTGGTCAGATGAGACCAAAATGGAGCTCTTTGGCATCAACTCAACTCACCGTGTTTGGAGGAGGAGGAATGCTGGCTATGACCCCAAGAACACCATGCCCACCGTCAAACATGGAGGTGGAAACATTATACTTTGGGGGTGTTTTTCTGGTAAGGGGACAGGACAACTTCACCGCATCAAAGGGACTATGGATGGGGCCATGTACCGTCAAATCTTGGGTGAGAACCTCCTTCCCTCAGCCAGGGCATTGAAAATGGGTCGTGGATGGGTTTTCCAGAATGACAATGACCCAAAACACATGGCCAAGGCAACAAAGGAGTGGCTCAAGAAGAAGCACATTAAGGTCCTGGAGTGGCCTAGCCAGTCTCCAGACCTTAATCCCATAGAAAATCTGTGGAGGGAGCTGAAGGTTGGAGTTGCCAAACATCAGCCTCGAAACCTTAATGACTTGGAGAAGATCTGCAAAGAGGAGTGGGACAAATCCCTCCTGAGACGTGTGCAAACCTGGTGGCCAACTGCAAAAAACGTCTGACCTCTGTGATTGCCAACAAGGGTTTTGCCACCAAGTACTAAGTCATGTTTTGCAGAGGGGTCAAATACTTATTTCCCTCATTAAAATGCAATTCCATTTATAGCATTTTTCACATGCGTTTTTCTGGATTTTTTTGTTGTTATTCTGTCTCTCACTGTTCAAATAAACCTACCATTAAAATTATAGACTGATAATTTCTTTGTCAGTGGGCAAACGTACAAAATCAGCAGGGGATCAAATACTTTTTTCCCTCACTGTAACATCTACCAGACAACTGACACTACTGGACAGCTGTACTGTCTGAACACAAGATCAAGATATATCTCTGTTTAGATATATTGTATACATTTATATAATGTGTGGCGTACAGCAGGTCAGCCACCAGGGGGAGACTCGTCGAGGACTGGTGACAGACATGGGGATATACATCACGAGGCGATGGCACCATCTGCTGGACGTGACAGGTCTCGACGGGCTCTCCGGCCAGGACTAATTGGGGCAGAGTTGGTGAGTAATCAAGGGCTGATTGCTCACCACCTGTGCAAGTCCCATAAAGCTGCCAGAAGTTCAGCACACAGGGAGACTGGGGAAGAAAGGGCTCCCGTATAGTTGGGCAGAGGGAACAGGAGGGAGTTCAGTTTTTGTGCCCAGCAGGACCCGGAGCCCAGAAGACGGTATCCTGGAGAGGGTATCATGGGGAGATCTATCCTTTTCTTTTTGATCTATTATTTAAATTAACACCCTTGAAACTGAGCTAATCCTTCTCTGTCTGTGTCTGATCTGGGTAAACGTCTTGACCAAACCCCCTGGTCTGCCACAAGTGTTATTTTTAAGAGCATCTTTTAAAATGTAATGTAATTATTTTCCAACAATAAGGACTAGTGGTCTCCTTTTGTGATTGATCAGGAGAAATAGCCTCAACTCTCGCTCTTGAGTTTTACAAATATATCCTTTATCCAAACATTTATTTTAAGGTTGACTATGACGTTTCGGCCATATTGGAATCCGCAGTAGGGGGAAGAAGCATCACTGGCCGCCCCACCACCTTTGTTATTGTTTTTGTTGCCTAGCTACAGTGTCATGCTTGCTCCTTTGCACCCCAGTATCTCTACTTTCACATTCATCTTCTGCACATCTACCATTCCAGTGTTTAATTGCTATATTGTAATTACTTCGCCACCATGGCCAATTTATTGCCTTACCTCTTATCTTTCCTCATTTTCACACACTGTATATAGATTTGTTTTTTCTACTGTATTATTGACTGTATGTTTGTTTACTCCATGTGTAACTCTGTTGCATGTGTCGAACTGCTGTGCTTTATCTTGGCCAGGTCGCAGTTGTAAATGAGAACTTGTTCTCAACTTGCCTACCTGGTTAAATAAAGGTGAAATAAATAAATATATAACAAAATAAATGCAGCATGGTAAAAAGAATTCCAGTTTATATTGTGCTCTTCTATCGTGGGTGTAATGATGTCTGAGGGGAAAACAGTGTGGTTGTTTACAGTGACTTCTTTGTTGTGATATCTCAAACGGACGTGGCTGTTTCACCATTAAGGATTACAGCTTTAATTAGACAATGTCAGGCACTCATTACACTCTCAGGGAAATAGGTTATATTTTGTAGTGTATGACAAGGTTGTGGTCAATTCAGAATTTAATTGAGAATTCCTCATTCCAATTAAATTCTTTAATTATAATTACATTTTAATTGAAGTTGTCAAGAGGATACAGAATTGCAATTTGAATTAAAGTAAATATAATTGATTTCTGTGAAATTAAAATGCCTATAGTCTATACAAATATACAGTACATCTTGTAAATTAACATTTTTTAACATGTAATATACAGTGCAATCGGAAAGTTATCAGACCCCTTGACCTTTTCCACATTGTTATGTTACAGCCTTATTCTAAAATTGATTAAATAGTTTTTTCACCTCAACACACAATACCCCATAATGACATCACAATACCCCATAATGACCATGCAAAAACTGGTTTTTAGAATTTTTTACATTTATATGAAAAAAAAATAACTGAAATATCACATTTAGATCAGTATTCAGACCCTGAATACTGATCTACTCAATACTTTGTTGAAGCACCGTTGGCAATGATTACAGCCTCAAGTCTTCTTGGGTGTGACACTACAAGCTTGGCACACCAGTATTTGGGGAGTTTCTCCCATTCTCAGCAGATCCTCTCAAGCTCTGTCAGGTTGGATAGGGAGCGTCACTGCACAGCTATTTTCAGGTCTCTCCAGAGATGTTTGATTGGGGTTCAAGTCCGGGCTCTGGCCCGGAGACATTGAGACTTGTCCCGAAGCCACTCCTGCGTTGTCTTGGCTGTGTGGTTAGGGCCGTTGTCCTGTTGGAAGGTGAACCTTCGCCCCAGTCTGAAGCGCTCTGGAGTAGGTTTTCATCAAGGATCTCTCTGTACTTTGTTCCGTTTATCTTTCCCTTGATCCTGACGATTCTCCCAGTCCCTGCCGCTGAAAAACATCCCCACATGAGGCTGCCACCACCATGCTTCACCGTAGGGATGGTGCCAGGTTTCCTTCAGACATAACGCTTGGCATTCAGGCCAAAGAGTTCAATCTTGGTTTCATCAGACCAGATAATCTTGTTTTTTATGGTCTGAGAGTGCTTTAGGTGCCGTTTGGCAAACTCCAAGCGGGCTTTCATGTGCCTTATACTGAGGAGTGGCTTCCGTCTGGCCACTCTAGAATAAAGGACTGATTGGTGGAGTGCTGCAGAGATGGCTGCCCTTCTGGAAGGTTCTCCCATCTCCACAGAGGAACTCTAGAGCTCTATCAGAGTGACCATCAGGTTCTTGGTCACCTCCCTGACCAAGGCCCTTCTCCCCAGATTGCTCAGTTTGGCCGGGCAGGCAGATCTAGGAGGTCTTGGTGGTTCTAAACTTCTTCCATTTAAGAATGATGGAGGCCACTGAGTTCTTGAGGACCTTCAAGGCAGCATAAATGTTTTGGTACCCTTCCCCAGATCTGTGCCTCGACACAATCCTGTCTCGGAGCTCTATGGACAATTCCTTCGGCCTCATGGCTTGGTTTTTGCTCTGATATGCACTGTCAACTGTGGTACTTCATATAAACAGGTGTGTCCCTTTCCAAATCATGTCCAGTCAATTGAATTTACCACAGGTGGACTCCAATCAAATGGTAGAAACATCTCAATGATGATCAATGAAAACAGATGCATCTGAGATCAATTTTGAGTCTCAAAGCAAAGGGTCTGAATACTTATGTAAATAAGGTAGTTCTGTTTTTAGAAAAATGTCTAAAAACCTGTTTTCGCTTTGTCATTATGGGGTATTGTGTGTAGATTGATGAAGATTTTTATTTATATAATCCATTTTAGAATAAATCTGTAATGTAACAAAATGTGGAAAATGTCAAGGTTTCTGAATACTTTCTGACTACGCTGTATCTAGAATAAAACAAATTATTACACACTACTCTACCACAACATATCTACAATACAACACATTATTATACACTACTCTACCACAACATATCTACAATACAACACATTATTACACACTACTCTACCACAACATATCTACAATACAACACATTATTACACACTACTCTACCACAACATATCTACAATACAACACATTATTATACACTACTCTACCACAACATATCTACAATACAACACATTATTACACACTACTCTACCACAACATATCTACAATACAACACATTATTATACACTACTCTACCACAACATATCTACAATACAACACATTATTACACACTACTCTACCACAACATACAGTGCATTTGGAAAATATTCAGGCCAGTTGAATTTTTCTATATTTTGTTATGTTATGGTGGCTATTCTTGGGTAGTGGAATGACTTTTGCTTCCCTCCAGGCCTGGGGGCACATATGTTCCTGTATCTTAGATTAAAAAGATGGCAAATAAGTAGTAGAGCTAGTTAGAGAATCAGGGAGTAGAGAGTAGATACAATAGGTAGTAGAGCTAGTTAGAGAATCAGGGAGTAGAGAGTAGATACAATAGGTAGTAGAGCTAGTTAGAGACAAAGATGAGAATCAGAGTAGAGAGGAGATACAATTGGTAGTAGAGTTAGTTAGAGATAAAGAAGAGATAGAGAATCAGAGAGTAGAGATAAAAGTGTGTGTGTGAGTACGTGAGAGGAGTTCTTGTTTCAGTCCCAAATGGCACCCTATTCCCTTGTAAATGGCACACTATTCCCTTATTGATGGCACCCTATTCTCTTATAAATGGCACCATATTCCCTTATAAATGGCACCTTATCTCTTATAAATGGCACCCTATTCCCTTACAAATGGTACCCTATTCTCTTATACATGGCACTCTATTCTCTTATGAATGGCACCGTATTTTCTTATAAATGGCACCCTATTCACTTTGTAGTACACTATTTTTTACCATTTTGTGAACTATGTAGGAAATAGCATGCCAACTGAAACGTACACACCTGTATTTTCTGTTTTATCAAACTCTGCTCTCATTGACAGTAAAGCAGGGTTTAAAAGTATTAAATATATTACATTTTAACGTGGCATGAACACAACCAGTCATTATATGTTCATCTGTTGTTGAAAAAATAGACATGTTCTTCCACTCTAAAATAATTCCAGAATCCAAACTGCATATACTTGCTGCTCCCGCTGTGGATATTTCAACCCACCCCCTTCAACAGGCTTCTACTCTGCCACCCACCTCAATGGTAATTCAATCACTGTTACAGTTGAAAATATCTATTTATTATCATCTCTATTTTTATTATTATATTTTATATTATTTTGTTTCACTTTGTCCTCAATGGACATTAACTCTGTCTGACTGCTGCTCCCTCTATGGACATTCCCCCCTCAACGGTCTTTACTCTTCCCCAATGGACATTTACTCAAGTTTCTGTTATATTTAGTTCATTTTTAATTGTTCCATTGATTGGCTGTGTGTGTGTGTGTGTGTGTGTGTGTGTGTGTGTGTGTGTGTGTGTGTGTGTGTGTGTGTGTGTGTGTGTGTGTGTGTGTGACCTCTGAGAAGGAAAGGAAGCCAGTAGGGGAGGAGAGTGAAGAGCTGTCCAGTGAACTCCCCAGCACCTCTTCTGGAATGTAAGTGGAGATTCAGTATCAGGTATTTGTCTTGTATTAAAACTATGTAGTCACTAGTGAGATTGAATATCTGAGTCTACTGGTATGGTGTTGGAGAGATAATCAACTTTAAAAGCAGTGGATTAACCCTTTAACATCTCTTCTATACCTCTAATACATCATCCTCATGAACTGAGTGAAATGAATGTAGAACAGTGAAGTGACTACAGCATGTGGTGGTGGTGTAGGGGAACAGAGCAGTGTGTGACTGTTTCCTGTGTCCAGGTTGACCCGGTCTGGAGAGAATGGTCACCGTCTGGAGAGGCAGAGGGAGGAGCCTTGGTCACTGGACATCAGGGTAGGACTAGTGGTCATATAAGAAAACCACATATAGATCACAGCTACTTAATAAATACACTGTGTGTGTGTGTGTGTGTGTGTGTGTGTGTGTGTGTGTGTGTGTGTGTGTGTGTGTGTGTGTGTGTGTGTGTGTGATTGACTGTGTGTGTTACAGTTCCAAGTTGAATTTCATGATACTGTGATGCCGTTAGTGTAGAAAGGGGTTTCAGTCCCTCTGAAAGCGGAAAATATATAATCGGAAGCAGAGTCCACTCTGAACGTTGATTCTTTAATTCCTGAGACTGTCGCGGTGCTTGTGGAGGTGTCTGAACGTTGATTCTTTAATTCCTGAGACTGTCGCGGTGCTTGTGGAGGTGTCTGAACGTTGATTCTTTAATTCCTGAGACTGTCGCGGTGCTTGTGGAGGTGTCTGAACATTGATTCTTTAATTCCTGAGACTGTCGCGGTGCTTGTGGAGGTGTCTGAACGACAAGAGAAGTTAATCTTAGCTACATTATCGCATGACTCCAAGGCGGAGAGAAGTTGCTCACTCACAGAGACTACTGGCTCAAAATCATGAAAAGAACATTCTATCCGGTTTGTCGATTGAATGTGACGAGATATCGTAATATCTGTTTGAGTTGGATTCTGCACCAAGAGGTATTGAAACGTATTTTTCCCAAGGGGTCCTGTCGACAGATACTCCTTGTGGATGACTCTGTTGCAGCCAGCTTTAGGAGAAGACAGTGTGGTCAGTGGAGACGGCACGGTTACTTGTGACCACAATTGGTTGTATTTCCAATCCATCAGTGGGACCAAACGATCCATCAAGTCTGCTCCGAGTAGCAGGTGTTCAGTTTCGAGGCAGGTAACATACACAGGGTGAACAAGCGATACGTCGTGGAAGTGTAGTTTTAGCATGAGTCGCATTGTGAGAGGCGAAGTAGTCTGAGTGAAACCTCGAAGTTTAGTGTCACATCGTTCCGTTTTTAACTAATGTTTAGCTGGGTTCAAAGCCTTTTTGAGATCATTGAACAACGTTTGAGAGATGAGCGATATTGTTGAGCCCGAATAAAATAGCACATCACAGGTTAAGCAGTCCTCCAGGACTGTTTTGAGGTATTGCCTCTGAGTTGCGTTTTGTGGTCATATTCACAAAGTGGAGTTATTGGTCGTAACGGCGTGACTTGTCATTTCTGTTCATTGTTAAAACAGATCGACATCAGAGTTTGAGTGGAATTGGCTATTGTTATGTTTACCTTGTGGGTCGCAATATTTGTATCTGAGTCCATAGACAAAGCCTGTGGGCTTGTTTCTTGATTGAGCGGGCCCTGGATAGGGTTTCAAGTGAGAGCGTGGGTAATTTAATTGTTTACGTCCTCACTAGTGGTGTTAATTTTGGCGGACCTGTTCTCCGGCAATTCCACACCTAGTCATTGTGACTTATCTTTTTCCTCTTTCTCAAATTTTTGGCGCTTTTGATTTCTCTTAGCAGAACTTCTAGAGATCATCGGTCTACGATTTGATTGTCATTGAACTCTTTGTTATCCTTGTGCCCTGACACTTTGTGTGGGTTGGGTGCAGGAACGTAGCGATCAGGTTGATTGTAGCGGTAGACGTGTTTTTCATAGTTATTTTGACCGCTGTGGTTAATGGTATCGTTGTTTCTTGGTAGATACCGTTGTTGTGCGTCATCTCTCAACGCTCCTATCCCTGATAACGCACCCCCTAACAGGAGTGAGTGCTCCTGTTCAATATTCAAAACCAAGATGTCAAGGCTCTTAGCGTGGCTCACTTTTGATGCCTCAGTTCTGAGATTGGCAAACCAACGTGGGCTGTAAGGGCCCAAGTAGAATGAAGTGGGGATATATATTAGACAAAAACATTTGAATGGCAATAGCTCTTCCATTCCTGTTTCAGTGAGTAGGCCAAAGTAAGCTGAATGAAGCCTATGATATAGTATGCTTGTGGGTGTTCATTCCGGGCTTGTTTGACAGTGTTAGCCAGCGAGCTGACATGTTTGCGAGTCGCAGAACCACTGAATTCTATTTTCAAAGCTGTGGCAAATTTAGTGTAGTCGTTTTGCTGTTGTAGACGGAATAACCTTGTCACGTGTCTATTCGACGTTCGCTTCAACAGGTAAAGCCTGTCATGCTGTAGCGCGTGACTGTTCTGGAATTCCTCCAGATGGTACCAAGGGTGGTATTCTGCTGCATCGCAGTCCACTTGGGTGCTTAGAGTACTTATTTTAGACACGTGAGTGTTGCACTTGTCCCGTTCGGCCTCATACTTACCTGTCGTGGTTTGCAGGTAGAGGTCTTGAGTGCGGAGTGAGAGATTCACTGATGAGATTTCCTTCGTTTGCTTAGAGATTTTTACAACTTTCTCACCTGGATTCTCTCATCGTTCATTTGGTCAGCGACTTCAATGAGTTCCGCTGCTTTGTCATCCAACTTGGTCATTGTGTTCATTAACTGATCGTCTTTGGTGTGCAGCATTTGTACTAGAACATTGTTGCTGTGAGTGTTAACTGCATGCATGTTATCAAGTCGCGCGCCCATTTGTCGCTAACTCGTCAGATTTGTCTAGTTTTGCATGGTTGTATTTATTTTGGGCTAAATCGAGTTGTTCCTGTAGAAGACTATTTTGTTTAAGAGTTTGCTTGTTTGTCGTCATACGTTTTTGAATTTTTTTTTATTGTTCCTTTTTCAAATGCAGTTCCTCAATTAGCAGTATTTTATATTTTTTGGCTTTTTTCATTAGTTTCCTGGTTCTCTCCACCTGTCCCTTCATGTCAACCGTTTCTTGCTCGTGCTTCTCCTGTGCACTGCGGTACTGGACGGATGTCAACCTCTGCTGGCGGCCATATATCAGGGCTAAACTGGAGAGAACCTTAACAAGGCCTGTGCCTGATGATCTATTTTGGAGGGTGTTTGTTGCAATTTCTGCTGTTTTTTTTCTCGCTTATGGCATTGTGATCTAACATTCTCAGTCCTTTGGCATAGTGTGGGTTTAAATCGCTGCTGAGGTCAGCGATCAATCTGTCCATGGGTGAGGGTTCACTAATTAGCGGGGGAATCAGAGCTACCCTTTCTGATAACTTGCTCATTATTATTATTATTATTATTATATTTTTGGGGGGTTTGGGTTTTGACTCATTGGAAGCTGCAAAAATGATTTTAATAAGTTTATAGACGTTGACGAATCATCAATACTGGATCTGTAATGTGGGAGTTGGACATTAATGAACTTGCAAATGTAATTGATTAATCAATGTTAGTGATTAATCATACCTATATAGGCTATCTGGGAATTCAACTTTAAATAACCTGAAAGCTTCACTGTATATAGGTTAAGATTGAGAAGTTTAAAATGTCTCATTGGTTGGAACAAATTGTATAACGTAATTTGCTACACAATTAATTTAGATTGAATTCAAAAGGAAGGACTAATTTTGTTTTAGATTCCTCGCACAGGGCTCCAATATGTTGTGACTTTACTTTCATTAATCTGATGAATGTTATTTATCGAATCCACTAACTATGTTTAATTGATACCCGATTAAATTAATCATGTAACAGTTAACTCATTAGGATTTGGGGCACCACGAGAGTGGTTCTTTAAAGAGTTACCATCTCCCGAATTAAACTCTAAAGGTCTTAACCTATCACATCTATAATCAGTCAACTTATTCATCACAACCTTGTATTATATCATCATTCTGAACAGTTGTAACCTCCTGCATCTGCAAAAAACCCAGCCTTACTTATGATTCAATACTACATAAATTGGTTTAATTATTGATTTACTAGCTAACTAAATGGTAACACAGGATAAACATACACACTTAATACATGTCTGACACAACATGGCGGCTTGTTACAAAAGACATGGAGAGGGCGAGAGAGAGAGAGAGAGAGAGAGAGGGACAGAGACATAATACTTTGGTACATTTAGAAACTACTCTCACAGTAATCATATACTTTGCACACGAACCGCAGCCCGTTTGGAGTAAGAAATCATGAATGTATTTATGTGTAGATGTCTTGGTTCTTTTGTATTTCTGTCGGAACCAGGCCCTCTTGGAAAGGTTGTTGGGCCTTTTTGTGGCACGCTTGTAAAGCTCTGATTGTCCAAAAGGGGTCCCCACCAGTCTTCTACTGTTGCTCTCCTCTGCCGTCACCCGGCGACCCGTCGTGTGATCCTGAACAGAACTACAGAGCTCACTCTACTTCCACTCGCTATGGAAGATGATTCTTTGAAGTTAGGCTAGCCAGCCGTGTCGATGGTTCTTAGTGGGGTGATGAGAGTAGAGCACTACAGTGATTTGGGAAGAGTAGTCGAATGGTCCAACTTAAATTTGCTTTTCTAGATACTTTACTTGGGACAGCTAATCAGCCGTACCAGTGATTGTCCGGGAGGTGACTATCGTCTCTACCTCGTGGTGAGATTCAGAGTTCCAACCACTTTAAATGTGAGCTGCAGCTCAACGTCTTTCTGGTCTGATATGTTCATTCTTAACCAGTTTTATATAGTTCGTTCAAAAGGGGCGGTTCATGAGGCTGACACGCACTCTGACCTTACTCAAGAGGGCAGGGACTACTTACAATTTCCTCTTATAGTTTCTAAGATCACATCCCTCTCTTGACAAAAATACTTTCACAATTTTTCATATTTAATTTTTCATGCACAACACATTGAATGGACACGTCATACATATAGTGTGGATACTTTTCAAGTTACAGTATTTCCTTTATAAAATGTTTAATGACATCCCAAAATAACAACCAAATGACATTAGTGGTCTTTGGGTCACCTCTGATGATTCCCCATGTTCTATGTTAGAAATATTGGAACAATATTTCTAACATAGAACCTGGGGGGAGATAGCTCGATGTTCTTGTCCTAGATTTACAACAGGTTATGAGCTGTCAACCCCCACCAGCTCCCTTCTCCCCCCTCTGCGGGTGAGAGGGGGTCTGGCCAAAGTCCTCCACTGCAAAGCTGATCCAACCCATCTGGATCCTCACAGGACAGTCATTTTTTATTTTACCTTTATTTTACTAGGCAAGTCAGTTAAGAACACATTCTTATTTTCAATGACGGCCTAGGAACAGTGGGTTAACTGCCTGTTCAGGGGCAGAACAATGTACCTTGTCAGCTCAGGGATTTGAACTTGCGGTTACTAGTCCAACGCTTTAACCACTAGGCTACCCTGCCGCCCCATGACAACTGAATTACAGTATCTATTGTTTCTACATTTTAGAGATCTCCAGATGAATTTACACAGGGGAGAGTACCGGTAACTTTATATATTTCATGTTTCTTATTGGTAGTTTGTATATAAGAAGGACAATACCTTCAATCCAGGAAATCCTTCATTGTTTGTTCTAGATTCCAGTGCCACCATGCAGGTCTGTTCCAGTGCAGTATAACAGGCCTGGTGTTTAGCATGGAGGAAGAGGCAGAGGTGCTCTATAATACAGTCCCCTGGGACAGGGGGCTTCTATCCCAGAATGGCAAGAGACCTGCAGGACCCCTGTTCAAGTTTACGTGCCTTATGGGGTCTGTCTGTCAACTACACCTCCCACACTGTGAGATTAATTCTGGTAAGTAATACATTTCCAGGGAGGTTATCAGTGGTGGGAAAAAGACCCAATTGTCAAACTGAAGTAAAAGTAAAGATACCTTAATAGAAAATGACTCAAGTAAAAGTGAAAGTGACCCAGTGAAATAATACTTGAGTAAAAGTCTGAAAGTATTTGGTTTTAAATATACATATATACACACACACACACACACACATATATATATATATCAAAGCTAAAAGTAACTGCAAAAATATTGTATACTTAAGTATCCAAAAAGTATAAATATAATCAAATTCCTTATTTAAAGCAAACCAGACTGCATAATTGTCCAGTTTTTTATTTATTTACGGATAGCCAGAGGTACACTTCAACACTACTTCAGTAGTACTTCAAAGTATTTTTACTTTAGTACTTTACACCACTGGAGGTTATAGACTATGTATTCTTAATCACCATCAATAGCATCACTACTCCACTACTGGGTTGTCATTAACATCTGAACAGAAGACTAATGTTCTCTTTCTCTCCTAGAGGGTGGATGTGACTTCTTGTCTGTAGCCCATGTGACTGATGATGACAGTATGGAGTTTCTCCTTCCCCATGAGACAACAGAAACTCACGTCATATTAAACATCACTGGATTCTGCAAATATGGCATCACCAAGGAACAGGAAGCTCCTGTCTCTCCTATCCGTGCTCTGGTGCTACTATTTTACCAACTTCCAGATGATAACAATAAGTCCACCCTAAATGTGTTGTTGCTGCCCAGAAATGTTGACATTGATGAGGTTAGTAGATCAGAGTTGTCAAACCCCTCTTTGGTTGGAATTCAATCAAACTCGCAGTGTTGAACTCACCGTTTGCCACAGAAAAGCATTTTTGGGTGTAATGTAACTCTACATGGTGAATCCAGACCTGGGAGATCTCACACACAAACCCAACATCTCAAGGTCCAAAGGCAACATTTGGGCTTCCATGTTTTTATTTAACCCTAAGAACAAATTCTTATTTACAATGACAGCCTATCCCGGCCAAACCCAGATTAATTGTGCACAACCCTATGGGACTCCCAATCACGGCCAGATGTGATACAGGCTGGATTCGAACCAGGGACTGTAGTGACACCTCTTGCACTGAGATGCAGTGCTTTAGACTGCTGCAACACTCGGGAGCCCTTTTGTTAACACATTTCCCCTCTCTCTCTAGCTCATGTCATATCATGTCATGTTTCAGGCAGGGGTACCTCATTATGACAGTGTGTAGTAGTAGTGGTGCTGGTGGGTAGTGGTGGTGGTGGTGGTGGTGGTGGTAGTAGTAGTATTAGTAGCAGTAGTCATATTGCTGTTATTGTTGTTGTTGATTGAATTAGATAATATAATAATAATAATAATTTTACTATATAGTACAACACCTTTTTCTCATTAACAGTCTCACCAACAGAAGTTCCCTCTTCAGGTAATGGTTCTCATCAAACCTTCTACTTGTCTTAGTCTCATTACCGATGGTTTCCTTATCATAAACAATGATACTATGAGGAAATCAATTGTGAAGAACTCTAATGATCCTAATAGTTCTGTGTTGTAAAATTAATGATGTTGTACAGTGCCTTTCATTGGATCTTGCCTGCAGTGTAACCTAGCTCACTTTAAATACTATATACCTGCTTTTTAATGATGTGGATGATCTGTCAAATTACAGTTTCTTGAGGAGCACTTGTAATCAAGGTCTCTTTCTATCCCCAGTTACACCACCAGATGGCGCTACAGCAGGTAAATATAATTTTCTGTCTTCCCCAAGAGATTTAATTGTGTTAGAGGAGAAAGTACCCTAATATCAGATTTTTGCAGCCAACACAATACTGTAGCTGTTTAGAATCCTAAAGATAAGATAAAGAATTAGTTACTTAATGGTGAGTGTTGCACCTTTTCCTTTTCAATTATGAGTTAATTGTTCGGTTGCACGTCGACTCCTGTGTTTAAGTGCCGTCCACTTGTTTCCTTTTTGAATTACAGTTCTTAAAGGTAGACTCAGCAAGATGGCATCATTACACACAGCAGGGAACTGCTTGTTTACATACACCAACATAAGGGCAGAATTCTGATCCGTCTGGACTGTTTATTTTAGTTTTGTTTCTTATTATTTTGTCTGTGTCTAGGAACAAAGGTTAATTTTCTGCTGCTGAACACTCTGGAAGGGCTGGGCCAAGGTGACCCGAAGAAATTTCAGTGGTGCCTGATTCAGGGTGTGGAGGGCTTCTCTTCCATCTCAAAGGGCCAGCTGGAGGATGCTGACAGGCTGGTCACAGTGGATAGAATGGTAGAGAGCTACTGTGATGAGGGAGCTGTGAAGATCACACTGGAGATCCTGAGGATGATGGGCCAGAACAACCTGGCTGATGAGTTAAAGGAGAAGTTGACAAAAAATGTCTGAATGCCCAGACTCACATGATGAGTGAACAGTTAACTTTGGGGTTGTGTGCCAAAGACTGGAAATAATTAAGAGCTTTTCAAATGCAAATCATGAATTGTTTACAAAAAACATCCCTGTGACTGTGATATGTGGTTGTCTTACTTACCTCAGTTGAAATGCTCTGGATGTCACTCTGGATGATAGCGTCTGCTAAATTACTAAAATGTCAAATGTAAATGAAGGATGTCTTATCTTAAACGAGATCTATATGCAACATTATGAATGTTTAAAGAAATGCTCTGGTACTTTGGCAACTAGCAAGTATTTTTTCAACCTCCCGCTTTGGGTTGGATGTGTCAGTGTGTGAAATGCCTACTTTGAAAGTGACTTTTCTGGAAGCTGTGCTGCGCCATTTTCTCTACATTTCCCCGCACGTGGGCCAGCCTCTAGCAATTTGACCTCCAGACAATGAGATTCAGCCTCGCCATTTGAGTGACAGCTAGCAAGAATCACACACAGCAGAGAAAGAGAGAGAGAGAGCGAGCAATGACATGGTGCACAAATGTGATGTATTCTGACATTTTTGGGAACCACTTTTGGCCCTGGGGCCCACTTTCAGATCTATTGGCTAAAAAGTAATCACTTTAACTGTCTTGAATGAGCCTCATGTCTCAGGTGAAGTCACTGCTCAGGGAAAGTTCAGGGACTTTGCTTTTTAAAGGTCAAATAAGGGACATATTTGTACATCTTTGTATATAGAATCTTACAAGCATTTCCCTGTGCCATTTACACCCGCTGTATCCTGTGCACGTGATGAATAAACATTTGATTTATAGTAGGCTACACTGCATAAGTATATAAAGGTATTTTTACAATTTTACCATTTTCACCTATTGCTACATAAACACATTTCTCTGATCCATTCATTCATCAAATCCTTAATTTAATTGAATTAAGAAAAACTGTTATCATGAGATTGTGGTCACAGGTCCCAAAGTGCAGTCACCATCATCACCACCATCATCATCATCATCAACACAACCATCATCATATTGGACTGACTTGTTTTAGTCTAAACCTGACTGATGCATTGAGAACAAACATTTCCAACAGTCATTGTTTCTCAGGAAACTACATTCAGTCTTTGGAGAAGACTGTTTAAACCTTAGCTAGTGTTTTCTCTTGTCCGACACCCTCCCTCCTCCTGGGAGCACCGTAGCAGAGTGGTCCCCAGAACGAGTTCTTTCATCACACCTGTGATGCAACATTTATTAGATGCCAATCGAGGTTAAACCTCATCGAAGAAGGATGGGCTGGGCGGTTGGAAACGAAAGTAAACTGTAGCGCTCTACTTCGGCTGGCACTCTCTTCTGAGGAATCTGAAAACGGACTAATCTATGGTAAGAAATATAGTTGAAGGAAAACTGAATCAAATGTTATTTCATGGATAAATATATTATATCTGTACAGTACAGTAGTAGTATCCGTTTCACGTACAGAAACACGGAAGATTGACTCGACCAAAGAAACGGGATAAAACGTCTGGATAAATGTTAATCTTGCTATGAATTCACAACACTGTAATATCATATGAATTCATAGCAAGGTTATAATCTTCATTTTAACTTTAGTAAGCTTTAGCGACTTCAATCACATAACATCTGTCCATCAAGTGACCAAACATGGCACTAGCGTTCCCACAATAATGACCATCTCAGTTGTATCATAGATACTGGTTCCTCCTTTTCTCTGTTTAGGCTAGTGCCTAGCCTTTGATATGGAGACGCTTTAGTGCCACATTTGTGTGGGTGTATAAAATAATAATACACATTCATTAATCAACACTTTCTAATGAGGTCCTTCATGGAAAAGACAGACAGGACACAGACCGTGTGTGTGTGTATTCAGAGCGCTTTACTTTTCAACATTGTTACATTTTATATGTAATTACCTGTTATAACTTCTTCTATTTTATTTCTCTGCATTGTTGGGAGGGGCCGTTAGTAAGCATTTCTCTGTTAGTCCACACCTGTTGTTTACCAAGCGGTACCGGAGCGCCAAGTCTAGGTCCAAAAGGCTTCTTAACAGTTTAACAGCTTAACAGCCATGAGACTCCTGAACAGCTAATCAAATGGCGACCCTGACTATTTACATTGTCCCCCCCTACATGTACGTATTACCTCAATTACCTCGACACCGGTGCCCCGCACATTGACTACGTACCAGTACCCGTGTATTTAGCCTCACCTCTGTTATTTTACTGCTGCTCTTTAAAAAATATATATTTTTTTACTTATCTTATTTTTTTCAGCATTTCTCTGTAAGGTCTACACCGGTTGGATTTGGCGCATGTGACAAATGACATTTCATTTGAATCTCTTTCAGACACCAATACCTTTTAACATCTTCAAACTAAACGTTGTCATGTTTAATAGAAGCCTGGGTAAGGCCAGTTTAACCAACCTTCACCCAACCACTAGTGACCTCGTCAAGGTGGTTGGAACTCTTGGCATAATGGTTTTGGCTCGACAGTCGCTGGACCCGAGTGGAAGCCCCGGATTCGCTACAATATAGGGCTATTAATACCCACAGATGTTTTTAAAGAAGAATATAACTGAAACGTTTTTCATGATCATAGTTCAACAGTCAACCCCATCGTAACCCCAAAAGATAAGCTGATTTAACTACATTGTTTCTAAACAATGTAATTGTGAACAAACACCATATAGCCTCAAATAAATACAATGTTGAACTCATGGTTAGTCGTTGCCTCCATCTCCACCCTTATGAATTTGAGTGTTTACATTTCTCCACCCTGTTTAACAAAACAGAGGTGGGTAACTACTTTATAGTTTGAACGTCTGATTGCCCCTTTAAGCTAGACTCCATCAACTAAAACTGCAAGGACCTAGAGTAGTCCTCTAGCTCAGCTGGTAGAGCATGGTGCTTAGTGCTTGCAATGCCATGATAGTGGGTTCAGATTCTGGGACCACCCATATGTATAATGGATAAACCACCCTCCCCTCAACCCCATTAAGCTTAATCTATATCATGTTGAAACACTCCACCTTTAGGATTGTTCAGCATGTCAACAACCATTTCAACAGTAACATCTGTTATCACCAATATATTGGTTTAAAATAATCAATACTGAAACTTTCAGATTAAGTTTGTTGGTAAATTACTGTATACACAAAGTATGTGGACACCCCCCGACAGGGCTTAGACTCTTAAAAGTTGGTTGAAAAAAATACACCATTCCCTTACGTTGATAACTTTTTTCAAACCCAATACATTTTCTACGTTGATTCAACGTCACAGATTTTGTTGGTTGGAATGTGGAAATAACATTGATTCAACCAGTTTTTGCCAGGTATTCATGTCTATTGTTCTTTCCCAGTGGGTTGCCTGATGAAATGCAACATGTGGTGTTATAGTTCTTAGGCCTACATTAAAATGTATAAATTATAATCTTGCTATGAATTCATAACGTATTGATATCCTATTAATTCATAGGTGGCACTTTCCATTTCCTTCAAAGAAGTGAAAAAGGATCAACTTGGTTAATCTACATTGTAGCTGTTCAACTTTTGCGATTTTAATCACATAACATCTCTCCATCAAGAGACAAACAAATTGTATTCAACAATGACTGTCTCGTCTATAACTCTTTACTACTTTTGTAGCCAGGTGGTAAAAGGACGTCGCTGTATTCATTTATATCCACTAGATGAAACTGTCCCGTTAAGAGAACCAGAAATAAGGTCTGCAAGCGGTTATGGGATTGCGCATGCGCAGCGTGTAAGAGTAAGAGCAAGCAATTACACTGGAGGGCTGTTGAAATCCATCGTGGGTCCAACGGTACTTTACATTAGTAAATAATACTTCTCTCTCTTGTACCGGAATATAACATATGTTGTATCATCTGCAGTGTATAAGAGTTAGTTTTGTAATATTTATGCCAGATGGTCATGTTAGCCTGTTGATACTTTCAGATTGACATGAGGATGTTTGCTTCTTGCCAGCTGAATACCAGAGCTCTCAGAACCACGTTGTGGACTTGATGACAACATTATTTGAAGCGCCGTGAGTAATTATCATAATGACATTCTCATTCCTGTAAAGATTCATGGTGTTGTATTTAGTTTAATTTTTTAACTGTAATTTATCTGTTGCTATGACATTTCCCCCAGTGCAGTATGGGAGAGATGAGGATCTGTTCTATGTGGGGTTAGGGTATCACGTGGACAGTGTGTAAATATTCATATTGTTTTATGACTAAATGTATTTTAGTTATTAATGCACAATGTTATTTTATTTCTGGACATCTTGTACTGTTAGAAAGTCCATTCTAACTGTATTTTACTGTTTTTCTATAGGAAGCAGAGCCACTACCGTTTATGCATTTCACTTTGTACTTATTCTACTCTGTTTTTATTCACTTTACTAACAGATATATTTCACTTGATTGTGATTTAGACTGAACTTTACTTCATGGTGACTTTATCTTGTGGTTATTTCCCTTCTACATTATCCTATTTTAAATGTAAGCTTCAACAGAATATACAACCCCAAATTAGTTTGTCCTGTACTGGGTTTGTTTTCGCAAGGCTACACTTTCCCAGACTCTAGCCTACTGTGATATCAACCAGTTATAGTGCCAAATGTGTGTGGATGTTCCAGCTCTGCTGCTGACCACTCTGGAGGAGCTCGCTGAAGATATTTCAGTCTAACCTGACTATTGGCTGGATGTTAGGCTTTCCTCCCATCCCAGAGAGACAGCTGGAGAACACTGACAGACAGGTCACAGTGGATCAGATGGTGAAGAGATACGGCCCTGAGAGAACTGTGACAATCACACTGAACACAATGAGGAAGATGGACCTGGGTGATCTTGCTGAGAAGTTAGAGATCACATGAGGTAATTACAGGTGTTGTTCCTAGACAGGATGTCCCAGCTTCTTTACTATTTATTTTAGATTTGTTGTTGGTGAGTATTTTCATGAATGAAAGATGTTCAACTGCCCTAAACAAGATTGTAAATTAATTTGTTCATCACCTAATTTGTCATTGCTATTGTAGTATATAAGAGAAAGCTCAATGTTCTCTTTTGGGACATTCTCAAATGGACAAAAGTCTGCCTAAAAATAAGTAATAATAACTAATAATGATAGTAATAATAGTACGGAGAACGGAGATTGCCTCCTGCAGCGGAGGATGCTCAGGTCTATCCTCCTGCGGAAGAGTTCTGAAATCAGCCCTTTGAAACAGCTGTTGTTCTCTCAATAGAGAAAATAATGAATACCTTTAAAAACTGTTACTTCTCCTTTTATCTATGAAACATCCAGCACAACTAACTACATGTCATTTGGGATTCCACCCCTGTAAATGTAATTTGCCTTATGACGCGCTAGTGGAGAAGGAGTCATTTCATACAAGCACATTTGTTTCCACATTCCTTCAATTACCTTTTTCAAAAGGAGGTGAGGCGAGTATGAGAGGAATTGAGAAAAACCAATTGATTTTGTTTCCTTCCTAGAGGGTGGATGTGAGTTCCTGTCTGTAGCCCATGTGACTGATGACAAAGTGGAGTTTCTCCCTCCCCATGAGATAACAGACACACATGTCATAATAAACATCACTGGATCTTCTGCTACTGGTGATGTCACAGATGATGCTGCTCCCATCTCCCCATCCACAAGCTTCTGTTGTTGTTCTACCAACCGTTTGTCCCTGAAGAGAGGTCCATCCTGAATGTGTTGTTGCTTCCCAGAAATGTGATCAAGGAGGTAAGCATAACTAAGATTTAAAATCCCACTTCTATCTGTCTGGAATTCCATCAAGCTGGCAGTGTCAAACACAACATAGAACAATAACAGTTTCTCTGTGCCACAAGAATGTATGTTCAAATACTTGTTGA
Source organism: Hucho hucho (assembly GCA_003317085.1). Lineage (NCBI taxonomy): Eukaryota > Metazoa > Chordata > Actinopteri > Salmoniformes > Salmonidae > Hucho > Hucho hucho. The sequence goes on along the minus strand of QNTS01008200.1, from coordinate 24,990 downwards.
CACCAAACCAGAATCAAATAATTCTGACAAAGTACTTAATGGACGCTTGATTTAGCTTGGAGTTTGAACAACATGTGTATTTGATTGAAGCAAACTGTATCGGTCCATTGTCGATTCTCAAGGTGCAAAAGGAGAGGAGACAAATGGAGTCTAAGAAACCATTGAAACAAATCCTCACTGCAGTCTAACCCTGAAGAAAGCAGACATCCTCTCCACAGATGGATATATGATCAACCCAACAGTAATTAATATCTAGAAGTCAAAGAGACTACAACTTCAGATATTTCTTTAACCTCAGTATCTTCACACTTCATGTAAGATCGTAGATACTGACTCTGGCTTTGTGTTCCAGACAGCAGCATTTATGGATTTCCAGTCCTATGAAAACTACTTCCCAACATTTCAGTTGTTCTTGCTGACTGTTGTTAAAGAGTTTGATCTTCTGAAAGAAAACGGCAGCACTGAAAATGAATGGAACGGACTTGTCTGGCTTCCAGGTAATGGAAATGTTGAGCTAAACTCAAATGATGATGATATGATCTCATCAAGTATTCTAGTTCTATTAGTCTCCTCCCTGATGGCCACCTCATCACAAACAATGATATGAAGAAATCAAATTTAAAAATACAAAAATGATCCTAATGGTTCTGTGTTGTAAAATGTATTGTGTGTTACACCTGCAGCTCCTGTCCAGGTCCAACCCCACGGGCCTGTGGCACCAGTACCAGCAGCTTCTGTCCAGGCCCAGCGTCATGGGTCTGCAGCTCCTACTGCTGTTGTTTGTCCATCTGTCCTTGAAGATCAACCAGACTTGAGATGATCAAATCAGTAGCTTCCAAATAAAAATGAGCAATCTGATTTAAATGAATGATAATGTGGAAAATAAATCAATAAATGCCTCATGAGCTTAGTTCAACTGCCATTCCTCATTAAAGGCAAAAATAAAAAATCTTTGTAAACAATGGAAATGTAAAAATAAAATAAAACACCAAGCCTCAAAACAACTCATGTTGATATCATGGATGGTCAAGCCTCTATGAATTAGAGTTGTTAAAGTGGTTTGTTATTTTCTGAACCACAGATTGACCCTTGAGATGCCAAATTCATTAATGGACAGATAAGGGAAATATTTGTATATCTTTGTGTATAGGAAAGAGCTTGCTAGTAAGCGCTTCTCTGTATCCTTTACACCTGATGTATCCTATGAAATTAAATTAAACGTTTAATTTAATTGTATTTATAGTGGGCTACAGTGCATTAGTAGGGCTGGGAATTACCAGGGACCTCAATACAATATCGTCACAATACTTATGTGCCCATACCATATGTATTGTGATTCTCATGACTATACTAAACAAAAATAAACACAATATGTAAAGTGTTGGTCCCATTTTGCCATGAACCGTCTCATAGCCCGTGACAATGCAGAGATCAAGGAATAACAAAAATATATAACGTAAACTATATACAACTAACAATGGTGATAGGGTTGTCACACCCACTCCCCCCATAAAACCAGGGACCACCAAGGACCCCAGAACACCACCCCAACCAAACTGTCCTGATAAACCCTATCCCAGCCAACCTCGTCCTCCCCAGACCTCAGCAACCTTTGCGCACAGGAAGTAATCTTCCTGTGCGGAAAACGAGAACAGCAGGGAACAGATGACAGAAACGACAGGACAACAGGAAAACACAAAATAACCAGTGGCCAGTCACGTGACTCTCAAAGTGGTATCAGCCCTCTGGTTCTTGATTAGATCGGAGCGGGGCACAGATAACAGGGAAAGTATTGACAGATTTATTTGGAACATAATCGTTAGCCGGTGCAGTGACCAGATCACCACGGCTCATGGAACACAGCACCACGCACGCAGAGAATATCTCTGGGAAACTGCTCTCATCAGGAATCCCTTCAAACAACAGCTTAGCGGAAACCACTAGAGGTAGAGACATGACAGGCCATACACGCCCACCAGCCAAGTTATTCCCTGAATCAGTCTCAGTAGAGAAGGGTAACAGACTAACACAAACGACTCAAGAGGCACCTGTGTCTCTCAGGATCTTCCCTGGCACTGGGTCATTACTTCTTAACAGAGACACAACCCTGTGTAACTAAAGGTTAACAATCTGGGTCAATTAGGACTTACACATGTACTTGGGCATGAGACGGAGTGAATGGATGTGGGACAGGTACTGCTAACACCGTAGGCTTAGGTTTAACATAGCACGAGTACCCTTGGCCCTAAGAACAGGACATTTGTTTTTTCAATGACCTGAACCATGACAGTAGTGACTCTTGACTGAAGTCAGCTTTACCCCGGGAGCCAGGCTCAACCCCAGATGAATGACGCTCTGCATGTGAACCAGAGCATCTCGGTGGGCGAGGCCCAAATCTCTCCAAACGCCCCCACTCACTCCGGGGATCTGCAAAGCCACTTCTGTGAGTCAAAACCTACTCGTCTGCCAAAACCGCAGCTTCAAAGACAGTCTTCACTTTTTGTTTGTTAATGTACGTGGCTATTAGATCAGGGATTGTGTCCTTAACTTCTTAGGGATGAGCACACGAGGTGACCGTTTTGGAGAGCCTGGCGTGCCCAAAGTAAAATGCCTCCCATTCAGGCCCAGAAAATAGGATATGCACATATTCGGTACCATTGGATAGGAAACACTCTGAATTTTGTAAAACTGTTAACCATTTGTCTGTGAGTAAAACAGAACGGATATGGCAGGCGAAACCCTGAGGAATTTCTGTCCTGGAAAAAGTGGTTTTCACAGAGTGCCTCATTTGGAACCCCTCCCTCATGAAAATGCCCTTATAAGGGCATATGAATGCAGTACCGATCGCTTCCTCTGGATGTCAACAGTCTCGAGACAGTGTTTTGATTCTGTTTGGATGAATTAGAGCAGAGAAGAAGAGGAAATAAGGAAGTGTCCCTTTGGAAGTCTATAGGACTGGACGCGCGCTCTCGCCAAGCGCGCACTGTGTTTTTTTCCGTCTTTAGAGCTCAGTTTATATTCCGGTTGATGTATTATAGTAAATATACGTAAAAGTGTTCCTAAGGATACATTTAAAACTATGTTTGATTGTTCTTGGACAAGTTTATAGGTATAAGATGAACGAGTTCTCGTCACGTTTCAATGGAGTAGTCGACGCTGTAGTTTCTGATTATAACGCGCGAACCAAATGGAGATTTATGGATAAAATACATGACTTTTTCTAACAAAAGAACCATGGATTGTCTTCGTTGGACACTTAGGAAGACCTCAGCAGATGTTCTTCAACAGGTAATTGATTTGTTTTCGCTGTGAAATGTGTTATGTGTGTGCCGTGATGGCTAATGAATTCATGGCTATGGGAAAAATGTGTGAGGTGCTACCCTCAAACAATCAAATGTTGTGCTTTCGCCGTAAAGCCTTTTTGAAATCTGACAACGCTGTGATATTGCCAAGAAACAGAGCTTTTGATGAGTATGGAACACTTGTATATTGGTGGATGTTTAATAATTCAACTTTTGGATTTTGAATTTGGCGCCTCACATTTCACCCGGTAGTGTCGGGAGTGGGGCGCTACACAACTCCGTAAGAAGTTAAAGTGAAATCAAGCCAACTCCTAGCAACTCACTCAAACAACGTCTCAGGGTCCTTCTCATAACATTTAGGCAACAGCCGTAAGTTTCCAACAATATCAAATGTGTCCGGGGCACGACCAAGAGAGGAGCGACCACTAGGTAAATCAGGGTCACCTTCCCAAAGCTAACTCTCCCGAGAGCTTTCCTTCCCTAACCAATTCTAGCCGCTCTTGTTCCAGCTTGATTTTAGCATGCTCCAAACCCTGTTTAAATTCATTTTCATGCTTAACATTCATGCTCCAGTTTAGCTTGTTCCTGCTCTAGCTGTAACAGAAGCAGTTCTTTCTAAAGGAAGACTACTAGGACTAACAGATGGAGCGACCATTGTATTGAAACAGGGAGACGGCTGGGGAGGTGGTGAGTCCTCAGCAGAGGCTGCCCTAGTGGTAACCTCTAGTATACCACTCTCCATCAGGTTGGCCTTCAATATCAACCTAACAGAATTGTTGATGTTTAGCACTAATTTCAGCCTGGTAGTGTTCAGCGATCTTCAACAGCTGTTCTTCAGTACATCATTCTAACAGTTCCTCTGATGGAACGTTAATGAAGTCATCTACATTAGACGCCATAGTCACAAGTAACTGCTAAGAAGCATCTTCCCCTCTGCTGAGCACACCAGACCAGACCACAACAAGAGAAGCGCCAATCACACTGGGCACCACAGGAGAGAGATGAGATATAAGGAGCTTCCCCAAATTCTACAATAACTTAACCCTAGTCTTCGTGCGGATTCGTGGTGGGTAATTACGCACTGTAGCCCGCTGGCATGGAAAAACCCCAGCACGCTGGCGGATTCCCCCTAAACCATGGATGTGCCCCCTAGACGACTGCTCCGTCCACGGACACCACACAAAAATAACAAACAAAATAACCATGCTCAACATATTCCACAGTGGAACACGTCACTAAACCTAACAGAGGAAAAGAAAGGCTATAGCTCCAGGAACCAAACAGCACTACCCTACCCACATCTCCCCCTGAGGTACACAGCCTGTTATACTCACCTTCTCAGACCCATGTCCCAACAGCAAGTAGAGCAAGAGTATCCAGCCTGGGCAGGGGCCTGGAAACTAACCAATGTTACTCTCTCCATCACAGCACACAACCAACTATCCACCACAGTGGCAAGTTTACCAAACAAACAAAGGCAACCAACCCTGGTCACCAAACAGCACAACTCAAAATCTGTACCAAAAGATGCAAACAAAGCACCTACAGAGTTAAACACCAACTCCACGTTCTCTCCCAAACACAATACTCAACCCAGTCAGCCTAACTAGTATTAGGCCTAGTGGCATACTTTTCCATGTAACGCACCGTTTGATAATGTCCCCAGACAACACAGTTACTGATACGTCTCTAAGACATTATCCCGAACACTGATAAGACTATGTAGTGAATACCAACCAAAGCGCATCCCAATTAGCATTAACCCATCATAATGCAACAAAATACTATACTCCAAAATGTCTAGGAACCAACCTGAAGATCCCAGATGAGCCCCCACTGGTCACCAACCGGATCATAGCCCGTAACAAAGAGGGAGACAACGCAGAGATCAAGGAACAAAGCTATATACAATTAACATTGGTGTGTGTAGTCAGTAATCAGTAGTGTAAGTGAGTGGTTGCATGCATAGATGGAGATAATGAGGGGTGTTGAGAAGTGCCACAACCAAAATAAGTCACAACCAAAATAAGCCACAACCAAAATACAACAGTGTGTCTGCATGGAGAGTCTCCTCAATGAATGGGGGGAAAGGTGTATTTATCCCCAGGACACATCCGAGCACAAGTGTGTCCCATTTCCCTGACGACCTTCCAGGCTCTGCTCACCGACATCCTATTAACGAAAACAAGAGTTTTACATGTCCCAGTTTTGGGACTGGTGCAGAAAATAATAGATCCTGTAACACAGGATAAATGATGAAACAGGAGAATGTGGCTTCTCTTTCAAAGGTTCTCAATTATCTTTATTCAACATTCTCTCAAGAGCAAATAGTCTTTGTCTTTTCATTGTATTTCTCTTTAAAGTATTTAATAAATAGTCTCATAAATACCTGACATATTACTTCATACACATATCAAACATACATTTACCCATCAAAAATATTAAATTCCAACCCAATTCACATCCTCAATTGCTTAACATTTATACCCCAAACATTTACTCTTAACTTTAATTCACCTGTTTAGGTTATAATTATGTAGTTGACTGTTGCTCACTAAAGCCCATAGGAGACTAAAACATGAAAGCCTTTAGACTGGTATAACTCATTAGAAGTTACTTTATACCCATGCTCAAAATACATTTACCCAGTGTCAGAAGGGCTAATAGAAAGACAAGAATAATGCAACTGACATTAATGCTAATTATTGGATAATGACTGCACAAGCTACCATGGCTAACCGAATCTAGGCTGGAGAATAGAACGAGTCAAAATTCACCCAAGGCTGAAAATAGCAAAAGAACGTTGGCTAAGCTGGAACACTTGCCCGAGCCCATAGCAAATGAATGGAATGGAACGTTCGCAGAGCCTGGTTTGACTGTAGTGACGCTTAGAATTCCATTTGGCCTAAATGGGACCAAAAAATGTATCCCTTTTTATTTTACCACTACAATCTGTTCTTAGGACGAAACTGAAAAATAACTTGTGTAGAAAGTAAACATCCTCACCTCGATGGTGCCAAGTGTGCTTATGTCTGCATAACGATGAAGTAGGGAAAAATTGGCTACTTCTATTTCTGGTCTAGCGTTTGATGACAACGAGATACACTGCCCAGGCTTACATAATTAGAGGGGATTCTCATGATTCAAATGGTGTCCAATTAAAAAAATATATCTATAATATATACACACATTGCGAGATATTTGGCAAAATAGACAGACACAACTATATTTCCCAATTATAAATAAATTTGATTTGATTTACTAAGCCCTTCTTACATCAGCTGATGTCAGAGTGCTGTACAGAAACCCAGCCTAAAACCCCAAACAGCAAGCAATGCAGGTGTAGAAGCAATGGGACAACCTCAGATTCCCATGAGTAATTTTTTGGTTACATTTGAACTATAAACAACGTTGAGACCTCTCATTGGTTGGATTTGAAAATACAACAGTTGTAATGGAAGGTGGCGGCACTCGAGGCTGTGTGTGACTGTGTGTGGCTGTGTGTTTGAGTGTGAGTGAGAAGTGGTGCGTTCCACAGCTAAGGCAAAATGACGCAACAACCGAAGGTTGCGTGCCAAGTCGTCGACTGGAAAATTTCTCTAACATATGATGTGGTTAGATGATACTTATCTATCCAGGCGTTGTAAGATCTGTCAGGCATCAGCAATGTCTAAGCATAGGAATGCGACAAGGAGGAGAGACAACCAGTAAAAGCACAGCCCCCTTCATTATCAACGCATCATGCCGACAACATCAACATAGCCTTTCAAGACTGAAGTCAGCAGGACTTTGATTTATTATCAGCCAGACTAAGTTGCAGGTGCCTGCAGGGTAAGGATAGCCATTCAACCAGTTTGGAAAAAGAGAAAACAGAACAATATGCTCCATTGTTGCACTCCCATTGTAAAGTGGAATATATTAGAACGCAACTGTACTTTAGAACTAGAAGAGACTCCACTAACAAAATAAGAAATGATGGTCAACTATATAGACACACATANCACACAGGCTGGGATTCAATCCAATACTGTATAGACACACACAGGCTGGGATTCAATCCAATACTGCATAGACACACAGGCTGGGATTCAATCCAATAGTGCATAGACACACAGGCTGGGATTCAATCCAATACTGCATAGACACACAGGCTGGGATTCAATCCAATACTGCATAGACACACAGGCTGGGATTCAATCCAAGGCCTGTTATAGAGCAACTTCAGTAGACATTTGTATGCATTTACCATAAATGTGATCTCTGTGAATGGGGAAATTGCCTTGGGGGCATAGTCAGCTTTCTAGTGCACTGCTCTGTAGCACACCTTAGTGTTGTTCTGTACTGTTACCTGAGGTCAGAGCATTGGGCCAGTAACCGAAAGGTCGCTGGTTCAACTCCAGGAGCATACAAGGTGAAACATTTGTCATTGTGCCCTTGAGCATGGCACTTAACCTCAATTGCTCCAGGGATGGCATTAATAATGTCTGACCCTGGCTAAAGACCCCAGCTCTCTGTGGCTGTTGGGATATGCAAAAACACATGTCCAACTCACACCTGTACAAGTGTGAAATAGGACAAATAAAAGCAGCTACTATAGTCACCATGCTAGTGAGCCTAACCTGAAATAACCACTGCACATCTCATGACTGTTTTTAATCATGTCATTTATCTACGGTTTCTCTTTGCCTGTTTGGAAACATACATAACTAGTTTATCATCATCCCATTGGATAATAATGGACATGTGGTAAAAGATAAGACAGGTATCTAAAGAGACATCGGCACATGTAGGATACGTCACAAATGGCACCCGATTCCCTTAATAGTGAACTTATTTTGACCAGGACCCTAGTGCACTATAAAAGGAATAGGCTGCCATTTTGGAAAAACCCACATGTACCTTCACAACACAAACATCCTTCTTAAAAAGGCAAGAGAGTGAAGCATTCAGCATAAACTTCACCTTTTAGTTCAACAGATCACGTTGGTGTCCGGTTGCTAAGCAAATGTTTTGTAAGATAAACTGACTGGTACACAGGTAAATAGAATCCAGGTACACGGTGCCCACATTTGCCCACTGGAAATGCATCTCCTGAAGAGAAGGACTGTGTGTCTAGAGGAAGTCATTCCATCAACACCAGCTACAGTGTTTAGTCTACTTCAGGTCACACCTGTCGTCAAATCCAGGAAGAGACAAAGCCGTGTCTCTGCCCTGTTCAACTTGTCTATGATCTAGTTATCTACAAAGCTGTGTCTCTGCCCTGTTCAACTTGTCTATGATCTAGTTGTTATCTACAAAGCTGTCTCTGCCCTGTTCAACTTGTCTATGGTCTAGTTATCTACAAAGCTGTGTCTCTGCCCTGTTCAACTTGTCTATGGTCCAGTTATCTACAAAGCTGTGTCTCTGCCCTGTTCAACTTGTCTATGGTCCAGTTATCTACAAAGCTGTGTCTCTGCCCTGTTCAACTTGTCTATGATCTAGTTGTTATCTACAATGCTGTGCCTTATCAGTTGTTTGATCAAATGTAACCTTTCTGCAAGTTTCTTCTTTTCTCTACTTTCATGGTCTCTCTAATCTGACATATGGAATTGTTTTAATGTCATACTATGGACCAATTACCTATTTGATTTAGAATTTTAGGACCCCTTTAGGTTTCCCCCAAAAATATCAAACAATTATTTGATAAAATATTGAATTTGGCCTTTACTACTATAGCCCATAACAAATGCACTGAATAACACATTCATCAATCGCAAAAAAAACACAGTAAAAAAATATATAATAAAAAACAAGGCTTTGAAGTGTCTGTCCTATATTTACAGTAGGAGATATAATAACGCTCAGGAAATATATAGATACATAGATATAGATGGATATTTTCAACACATATTTAACCCCTTCTTTTGGGGTAGGCACCAAACTATCATTGTGCCCTCGAGCATGGCAATTAACCTCAATTGCTCCAGGGATGCCGCTAATAATGGCTGACCCTGGCTAAAGACCCAAGCTCTCTGCGGGTGTTGGGATATGTAAGAAACACATGTCCAACTCACACATGTACAAGTGTGAAATAGGACAAATAAAAGCAGCTACTATAGTCACCATGCTAGTGAGCCTAACCTGAAATAACCCCTGCACATCTCATGACTGTTTTTAATCATGGCAGTTATCCACGCTTTCTCTTTGCCTGTTTGGTAACATACAGAACTAGTTCATCATTGTTCCATTGGATAATAATGGACATGTTGAAACATGCAGAACTAGTTCATCATCGTTCCATTGGATAACAATGGACTTGAGGTAAAAGATAAGATATGTATCTAAAGAAGAAAGACATTGGCACATGTAGGATGCGTCACAAATGATGAGGGATGAGGCAAAAGGAATGGCAAATACGTCTGGCTGTGCAACCGATTAGTAAACGTATTGCAAATTGAGAAATCATGTGACTAAACTGAATAAAAAGAAGACGATACTACACCATGAAACAAAGATAAATGACATAAAGAATGTTAGTAAAAAGATATGGAGCACCTTAAGTGAAATGTTTGGAAAAAAGGCAAACAGCTCCATCCTTAATGTAACGATGTGCGCTGAGAGTCCGGCCTCTAGGTTACCAGGCTGCTCGTTCTGGCGCACACCTGTCACCATCGTTACGCTCACCTGGACTCTATCACTTCCCTGATTACCTTCCCTATATATGTCACTCCCTTTGGTTCCTTCCCCAGGCGTTATTGTTTCTGTTCTGACTTTGTTTAATGTCGGTGCGCTGTTTGTGTTTCTTGTATTGTTCATTTATTTATTAAATGTATTCACTCCCTGAACTTGCTTCCTGCTTCTGACTGACATTGCCAACTACTTTAATGATTTTTTTCATTGGCAAGAGTAGCAAAATTAGGCATGACATTCCAGCAACAAACGCTGACACTACACATCTAAGTATATCTGATCAAATAATGATAGACAAGCATTGTAATTTTGAATTCCGTAAAAGAAAAAATTATTGTTGTCTATCAACAACGACAAGCCACCGAGGTCTGTCAACTTGGATGGAAAATTACTGAGGATAATAGCGGACAATATTGCCACTCCTATTTGCCATATTTACATTTAAGCCTACTAGAAAGTGTGTGCCCTCAGGCCTGGCGGGAGGCAAAAGTAATTTAGCTAACTAAGAATAGTAAAGCCCCCTTTACTGGCTCAAACAGCCGACCAATCAGCCTGTTACCAACCCTTAGTAAACTTTTAAAAATAATTGCGTTTGACCAGATACAATGCTATTTTACAGTAACAAATTGACAACAGAATTTCAACATGCTTACAGGGAAGGACATTCAACAAGCACAGCACTTACACAAATTACTGATGATAAAAATAGTATGGGGGCTGTTTTGTTAGACTTCAGTGCAGCTTTTGACATGATCAATTATAGTCTTCTGCTGTAAAAATGTATGTGTTATGGCTTTACAGCCCCTGTTATATTGTGGATAAAAGGTCTAACAGAACATAGAGGGTGTTCTTTAATGGAAACCTCTCCAACATAATTCAGGTAGAATCAGGAATTCCCCAGGGCAGCTGCCTAGCTCCCTTACTTTTTTCAATCTTTACTAATGACATGCCACTGGCTTTGAGTAAAGCCAGTGTGTCAACGTATACGGATAACTCAACACTATACACGTCAGCTACTACAGCGACTGAAATTACTGCAACACTTAACAAAGATCTGCAGTTAGTTTCAGAGTGGGTGGAAATGAATAAGATAGTCCTAAATATTTCTAAAACTAAAAGCATTGTATTTGGGACAAATCATTCACTACACCCTAAACCTCAACTAAATATTGTAATAAATAATGTGGAAATTGAGTAAGTTGAGGTGACTAAACTGCTTGAAGTGACCCTGGATTGCAAACTGTCATGGTCAAAACATAATGATACAACAGTAGCTAAGATGGGTGAGAAGTCTGTCCATAATAATGCGCTGCTCTTCCTTCTTAACTTCTTAGGGAGCGGCAGGTGAGGTGACGGTTTTGGAGAGTCTGGCGTGCCCAAAGCAAAATGCCTGCCACTCAGACTCAGAAAATATGATATGCACATAATTAGTACTATTGGATGGGAAACACTCTGAAGTTTCTAAAAGTGTTAACATAATGTCTGTGAGTATAACAGAACTCATTTAGCAGGCAAAAAACAGATAAAAAACCAGCCGGAAATCAGTTTCTGGTGACATTTGGCTCTGTTAGACACACTCCCTATTGAATCCATTTGTTACCAGGTCTGAAACTGCTGTACCTATGGCTTCCACTAGATGTCAGCAGTCTATATACAAAGACTCAGAGAGATTGGAGTAAACACAACGAATAGTTACAGGAAATGGCATGGGGACCTGAAATGCCAACAAGTTTTCTCGGGCGTGAGTCTGGCTGGAGCGCCCCACTTTATTTAACTTATATAAGGTATAGGTGACCATCCGAGTGAAATATTATCGCTAATATTCATTAAAGGATAGCTAAGGATGCATTTTAACTGGTATTTGATTTGTTTAGGAAAGGTTTATAGGTATATTTGAACGCGTTCTCTTCATGTTTCAATGGGCGATTTGACGTTGGACTCGTGCTGGCCCGAGAAGACGCACTGGAGGCCCGGGGCTAGAAGCCGGAACCATACGTAACCAGCTCTCGATGCTCACAGGGACTCTGGTGCGTGAAACAGGGACAAGCTGTGCTGGACTCACGAAGCGCACTGGGACTCTGGTGCGGGGAGTAGGAACAGGCCATGCTGGACTCACGATGCGCACTGGGACTCTGGTGCGGGGAGCAGGAACGGGCCGTGCTGGACTCACGATGCGCACTGGGACTCTGGTGCGGGGAGCAGGAACGGGCCGTGCTGGACTCACGATGCGCACTGGGACTCTGGTGCGGGGAGCAGGAACGGGCCGTGCTGGACTCACGATGCGCACTGGGACTCTGGTGCGGGGAGCAGGAACGGGCCGTGCTGGACTCACGATGCGCACTGGGACTCTGGTGCGGGGAGCAGGAACGGGCCGTGCTGGACTCACGATGCGCACTGGGACTCTGGTGCGGGGAGCA
>QNTS01008195.1:31498-43106 GCA_003317085.1 Hucho hucho | reverse complement strand
TTATATTCTGACCCATAGTCGGAGACCTTCAACACGTAATTACATCATTATATTCTGACCCATAGTCGGAGACCTTCAACACGTAATTACATCATTATATTCTGACCCATAGTCGGAGACCTTCAACACGTAATTACATCATTATATTCTGACCCATAGTCGGAGACCTTCAACACGTAATTACATCATTATATTCTGACCCATAGTCGGAGACCTTCAACACGTAATTACATCATTATATTCTGACCCATAGACCTAGACACGTTAACTAATTCATTCTGACTATACTAGACACGTTAACTAATTCATTCTGACTATACTAGACACATGAACTGATTCATTCTGACTATACTAGACATATTAACTGATTCATTCTGACTATACTAGACATATTAACTGATTCATTCTGACTATACTAGACATATTAACTGATTCATTCTGACTATACTAGACACATGAACTGATTCATTCTGACTATTCTAGACATATTAACACCACTGATTCATTCTGACTATACTAGACATATTAACTGATTCATTCTGACTATGCTAGACATATTAACTGATTCATTCTGACTATACTAGACACATGAACTGATTCATTCTGACTATTCTAGACATATTAACACCACTGATTCATTCTGACTATACTAGACATATTAACTGATTCATTCTGACTATACTAGACATATTAACTGATTCATTCTGACTATACTAGACATATTAACTGATTCATTATGACTATACTAGACATATTAACTGATTCATTCTGACTATACTAGACATATTAACTGATTCATTCTGACTATACTAGACATATTAACTGATTCATTATGACTATACTAGACATATTAACTGATTCATACTGACTATACTAGACACATTGGGACGGCAGGGTAGCCTAGTGGTTAGAGCGTTGGACTAGTAACTGAAATGTTGCAAGTTCAATTCCCTGAGCTGACAAGGTACAAATCTGTCGTTCTGCCCCTGAACATGCAGTTAACCCACTGTTCCTAGGCCGTCATTGAAAATAAGAATTTGTTCTTAACTGACTTGCCTAGTAAAATATATTTTTTTAAATCACTGATTCATTCTGACTATACTAGACACATTAACTGATTAATTCTGACTATACTAGACATATTAACTGATTCATTCTGACTATACTAGACACATTAACTGATTCATTCTGACTATACTAGACACATTAACTGATTCATTCTGACTATACTAGACATATTAACTGATTCATTCTGACTATACTAGACACATTAACTGATTCATTCTGACTATACTAGACACATTAACTGATTCATTCTGACTATACTAGACACATTAACTGATTCATTCTGACTATACTAGACACATTAACTGATTCATTCTGACTATACTAGACATATTAACTGATTAATTCTGACTATACTAGACACATTAACTGATTCATTCTGACTATACTAGACACATTAACTGATTCATTCTGACTATACTAGACATATTAACTGATTAATTCTGACTATACTAGACATATTAACTGATTCATTCTGACTATACTAGACACATTAACTGATTCATTCTGACTATGCTAGACATATTAACTGATTCATTCTAGCTATGCTAGACATATTAACTGATTCATTCTGACTATGCTAGACATATTAACTGATTCATTCTGACTATACTAGACATATTAACTGATTCATTCTGACTATACTAGACATATTAACTGATTCATTCTGACTATACTAGAAATATTAACTGATTCATTCTGACTATGCTAGACATATTAGCTGATTCATTCTGACTATACTAGACATATTAACTGATTCATTCTGACTCTACTAGACACATTAACTGATTCATTCTGACTATACTAGAAATATTAACTGATTCATTCTGACTATTCTAGACACATTAACTGATTCATTCTGACTATACTAGACATATTAACTGATTCATTCTGACTATTCTAGACACATTAACTGATTCATTCTGACTATACTAGAAATATTAACTGATTCATTATGAATATACTAGACATATTAACTGATTCATTATGAATATACTAGACATATTAACTGATTCATTATGACTCTACTAGACACATTAACTGATTCATTCTGACTATACTAGACATATTAACTGATTCATTATGAATATACTAGACATATTAACTGATTCATTCTGACTCTACTAGACAGATTAACTGATTCATTCTGACTATGCTAGACACATTAACTGATTCATTATGACTATACTAGACATATTAACTGATTCATTATGACTATACTAGACATATTAACTGATTCATTCAAGCTATACTAGACATATTAACTGATTCATTCTGACTATTTTAGAGACATTAACTGATTCATTCTGACTATACTAGACATATTAACTGATTCATTCTGACTATAATAGACATATTAACTGATTCATTCTGACTATACTAGACATATTAACTGATTCATTATGACTATGCTAGACATGGCACATGAGGAAATAGCCTGCCTACTGCTATACTGAATTAGAGTCAGAATAAGGTCTACTCAATATTCATTGCATCAACCCTTTTTGCTATGTTAGAGAAAATTCCTAGAAAGAGGCATCATGCTCCAACAGATTTGCACTGTAAAAAACAAAAAATATATACACAGTTCCAGTCAAAAGTGTGGACACACCTACTCATTCAAGGGTTTTTCTTTATTTTTACTATTTTCTACATTGTACACTATAAACTATAAAATACTACAAAATAAATGACACATATTGAATCATGTAGTAACCAAAAAAGTGTTAAACAAATCAAAATATATTATATATTTGAGATTCTTCAAATTAGCCTTGATGACAGCTTTGCACACTCTTGACATTCTCTCAACCAGTTTCATGAGGTAGTCACCTGGAATGCATTTCATGTAACATGTGTGCCTTGTTAAGTAGTGAGTGAGGAGACATGCTCTTCCAGACCACACTAGAGCCACCAAGAGGCCAGTCTGGTGTACTGCAGCTGGAAATAGTTCCCAGATAATAATGGCAGCATGGAGAGAAACGTTAAACCCATTATTACTGGCCTCTAAATTGTAATTTCCAAGGCAAATGTTTTCCGTTTGATCTTTGAAGGGTGTCATATTGGATGTGGTTCAGAAAACCACTAGGTACGTGTTCTAAGTCAATTTGCCATTAAACACGAGGCTCTCAGATAATAACATTTAAATGTTATTTTGTTCAAATTTGTGTTTTTCTCTAAGGTCAAATAAAGAAGTCTATAAGCACAGAGACACATGAGAAATAATATATATATATATATATATATATACACATACTTAAATACATATCCCAGCATGATACCTTTCCTCATTACTAAACCAACACAGAAGGAAATATCACTTTGCAGAATGTACTCACCTGAACGGAAAACTTTGGTAAGCTCAGTAGGACGTGTGTTATGTGTTATGTGTTATGTGTTATGTTTGTCAGGACGCCGTTAGAAGAAACTGGATATCAATATTTCAGGCTGGGATTTGTTTCAAATTTCAACCTTCAGAGAAGGGAAAAATTTTAATTAATGAGATCATTCGGTACATAACAAATGTCAGTCGCTACCTAAGAACGTACGCTCCACCGATCCGCAAAGATAAAACCAGAAACAAAATACTCTAACTAATAGTGCTGCATATATATACACTGAACAAAAATACAATCACAACATGCAACAATTTAAAGGATTTTACTGAGTTACAGTTCATATAAGGAAATCAGTCAATTGAAATAAATTCATTAGGCCATAATCAAGGGATTTCACATGACTGGGAATACAGATTAACATCTCTTGGTTACAGATAACTTCAAAAAAAGGTAGGGGCTTGGATCAGAAAATCAGTCAGTATCTGGTGTGACCACCATTTGCCTCATGCAGCGCGACACATCTCCTTCACATAGAGTTGATCAGGCTGTTGATTGTGGCCTGTGGAATGTTGTCCTGCACTTCAATGGGTGTGCGAAGTTGCTGAATATTGGAGGGAAGTGGAACACTCTGTCGTACACTGCAATGCAGAGCTTCCCAAACATGCTCAATAGGTGACATTTCCTTGACTGGACCAGATCCTCATCCGCCATAGCTCTGTCAGAGGTAGAATACAAATATCTTGACTAACCTGGTAACATTAACTAGGGGTAGAAGAAGATAGCCAGCTACTAGCTATGAGATTTAGGACTGTTACTGTTGAGGAGCGATTGAACACAAATATGATCCATGGCATTACCTTGCAAGGATGCACATAAAATACTGTAGCCTCCACTCCTTTCTTTCCTTTTCTATCATCACTGATGTTAAGGAACTTGGGTTTATCTACCTTGTGTTTTCAGATCAGTACTGATGAAGAAGAGATGACAATTTGGGGGGAAGCCAAATCAAGAGTGAGTTCAACTAACGTTAGCTAGCTAGCTGATTTTCTAGCTGTATTGGGATATATGTTGACCAGCGATATTGAACAAGAGGCTAGCTAGAAAGCTAATGTTGGTTCTAGAGGGAGAAGTGTTTCATTCACTTTATCCACCATTCAATGTCTTACATTACAAAACGTCAAATCATTAATTGAGTAGTTAACTGTTATGAAATATTTACATAATGTGAATGAACTAGTGGTTACGTTTGATACCGTAGCTCCGAGGCATGCGGCGAAATCGCTAAGCAGCTGTCTTGGAAGCAGTGTGCCGATTCATGCTTTTTCAAACCGTGTGTTGCAAAATGTGAGATCCCACTGATTTTGCCATGGTTCCGGTGCTTAAAAAATAATCCAAGCTGCTTTCAAACACCGACCTCTACTGGACACCGTACTTACAAATATAGTTAGGATTTTGTACATACATTTTTGCCGGACCGGTAGCGACCTGCTAAATATCCGAGAAGGGGGGACTATTGAACATTCAGAGTCATGAGGGTATGAGGGTCAATCCTGTTGAAAGCACACTATTTGGAACATTCAGTGTCGTGAGGGTATGAGGTTCAATCCTGTTGAAAACACACTATTTGGAACATTCAGGGTCGTGAGGGTATGAGGTTTAATCCTTTTGAAAGCACACAATTTGGAACATTCACACTATTTGGAACAATAAGCCAATGAAGAATAAGAAAATGGACTAGTTTAAAATGGAGATAGCCTCAATGGTGCAGCCCATGCTGTCACAGACGCTATAATGACACAGGGACAAAGATAAGCCCTCAATCTATCTTCATGGCCTGTTGTTCACATGCATATCTGACCTCTCATTGGCTAGAATAGTCCCACCTGATCTAGCCTACACCTGCCTGCCTTCCATCTTTTTGACATTGCCATTGTTATAGTGGTCACTTGACTATCTTGTCAATATAAACAGACAATCTTTGCTAGAGTGTAAAGCTTTCATTTCACCAGTAGAGGTCAACATTATCAAGACAATAACCAGGTTCATAATGTTTATGAACAAATTAAATGAAAGTGATTTTAGGATGAAATCTGACCAAGGCTGGCTGGCATCTGACCAAGCAAAATGCAGGACTTCAGTCTCTCATTCATTCCCGGCCAAACTGGCTCTCTGTTTCCTGTGTCATACTTGAGCCTTCGTCTCGGGTAGAGACAATTTAGAAAACATCCCTCAAATAGTTAATATTTGTGATGACATTGAAGCTAAAGTTAAAGTTAAAATGTATGCCACAGTAATAGGAAATAACATCCTCTACAACAAGATAACATCACCACCAAAGTTATTCACTTCAGGGTGAAGAAAGGGAGAGGGGAAAGAGAGAGAGAGAGAGAGAGAGAGAGAGAGAGACAAATAAAGGGGTGAGGGAAAGGGAGAGAGAGCGTGGGGGTGAGGAAAAGGGGGAGAGAGACATAGAGAGAAGGTTGTGTTGCCAGTCACTCCTCTCAGCTGGCCAGGCTAGTAACAGTGTCTTGTCAGAAAGTGAAGGCCCCTGCTCTGTCAGCAAGGCCCTGTGAGATATAGGTCCTAATCCACCCACCCACCAATAAATTACTGCTTTGTAATCATATTGTACAATGATTACAGCAGTATTACTTTTCAATACAAAAGGGGGGGGGGGTTAACTCAGTCGGGGTATCAACTCTGTTGAGAGTTAGAATAATTGAATACACAAGGTGCAATTAAAAGATTGTTTGGTTGTGCATCAGCAGTCACTCAATTAGCCCATTTCTGCTAAACATTTTTCGATTGGTAAGTTAGTCAAGCGCCCAGCTATCTAAACTTGTAGTAAGCATGGTCAAATTATCGACCGGGGGGGCCCATTGATCATCAGTTATCATATTAAAAACTGCTAACATTTGCCTTCACCCTACTGTATATCAAAATGTGTAGAATTGCAGCAAACTTGCTTTAAAATGGTAACTTTACCATTTAAAATGGTAACTTTACCAAAGTAAATTTTCCTGCAATTCTGCACATTTTTAAACTTTATTTTCTCTCTTCGCTGTTGCGAGGGTGGCCACTGAAATGTTTTGCTTATAAAGTGTGTGTGTGTGTGTGGGGGGGGGTGGGGGGGGTGGGGGGGGTGGGGATGTGGGTACACAGACCCATTACCCACTGCGACCCCTCATGATGAGTTCCATTCTTTTGGGGTCCCCACCCCCATCAAAGTTGCCCATCCGTGCCCTAGACAAAACGAGTCCAGCAAAATCAAAAGGTTATTGGTTTCATCAGGGATGCTCTCTGTGTCCAGCATAATTACTTTGTTGCCCTGCAGAGCAAATATCACACATTGATAGTTGCAATCATGGTTTTCAGAAATCCCCATCTTGTCTAAACATCTTCGCCCCCTAAGGTGAATGTCTGCGCCCCAGGGAAATTTTATCAGCATAATTCAAAAATCCCCATAAAAATATGGCAGTTTAAGCTAGAGATTTCTGGGGGTTTTTTTGCATTGGATGCGTCTCAATTCACTGCATCCGCCTATGTCGCAATACCATGAGATATCTTGAAAATCAGTCTTCTCTCACAAAATCGTCTGTAGAGTCCGAACAATTTGTTCTAAACTATTATGACCCCACTATGGAAAGATGAGACTCCGTTGTCCGTTTTGCTCTATGACCTCTACACTGGTCAGGAGACTCGTCTGCAGTCGGTACAGCTGATCTGCCAACTTCTGTCTGCAGCCTCCGAACCATTTGGGCTACATTCTAATACATAGCCCTCTGGGCAAACATGAGACTCTCACGAGCATGTACATGGCGGTTGTTTTGCTCGAGGATGCCCACAGGGATAAAAACTTGTCTGAATGACCCCCGGTACCAGTTACAAAAAATGTATGGAAGTACTGTATACAGTGGTTCTTCCTTTAAAAGTTGTGTCGTACCAGCACACCTTGCGGGCTGCCGTACAATTCTATGGCACGTTATTTAAGTGTCAGCCGTTGTTGCCATTAAATGCTAGTTAGTGCTAGTTTGACCACCAGAGGGCATCTTTGAGAAGCATTTGACTGTTTTTAAAATTGGCTGTGCTAGAGAATAAAAAAAAAAATGTGTAAGAACATAGTATATGGGATTGATTTTAAGAAATGGAGCTTAATTTGATTAATGTTATGGTGTTTCTATTCCAAGGAAAACAAAAAATTAAACCCTCAGGGATTCTGTTAGGAAAATATGGCGCTGTAAAACGTAACCGGTTTACACACCCTAATTGTAGACTAACTAATACCGAAAATGGAGATTCAGTGAAAATAAAATCTCAATGATTTATCAAGACCACTCCCCATGCTGGTCTCAGAGCAGCGCGAAACGGTGCTGAAATTGTTGATCACACGCGGGTAGGCTATTGCTCCAAATCCTATTATAATAATTGGATGACTTTAGGTGTTCCAGTAAGCAACAATTTGTTGCCTTCATTCGCCTACTTTGTTCCAATATTTCTGTCACTCAGTGATATTTATTCCCATAGTAATTCGTTATGGATCCATCCAGATGAGGTTAGAAAACAGGGCATTTGGTGGACTCGGAAAGAATCTATTGTTCTTCTGACACCCCATCAAGGTTGGAAGGCTTCTAATGTAAAATACTGTCAGACTTGGGGATTATGGTCACGGACATTGCTATTCGCAAACACTATCATCAGATGCCTGTGTTACGTCGAACGCGAAAGCCCAGGAAAATGATCAGGTACTGTTGGCTACAATACTGTACTGTAGGCCTGAAAATGCTAAAAAAGAATGCTTAAATAAATCTACTGCTGGTCTTTACTGTCTGCTGCACATTTTTACATTGTATTCCATTTCCAGCAAGACCATACAAGCGATCGACTCACTGATGGATGAAGATGAAGAGCGATCGTCAAAGGCCATCTGGAGTCCCAAGCATGCCCTCAAACTCCATGTGTGGAGGGCAATTTCTTGCCAGGGACCAGGCCCATATTAGATTTTTTATGGGACGGTTTAGCTATTTACAAAGCAAAAGGGTACATAAAATATTGTATCCTACATCTCATGGACATCTATGTGTTCCACAATAATTCATCACATCGTTACTTTCAAGGTAGAATTATAGCAATATTTTGTTATGTTAAGGCTTATTTACATGTATATTTCTAGTATGGTCTGTTAGGCTAAATGTCGTTTTTTCTTCTCCAAATGCAGACAATGACACAAAACACACTGCCGCCTGGGTTTGCATTGCAAATGAGGGCATAAACTGGGTCAAGATGCCAGCAGAGTAAGTAGACCTTTATATAGTAAATAAGTAAATAAAAGACATACAACTCTTTTAACAGCACAGTACTCAACACTAGTGAGACTCGTGTCGCCTACGGTAGGCCTTCAGTATATCTAAAAATATATTTTCCATCTCTATATGTAGGTCTCCTGATTTAAACTTGATCAAACTTGTTTGGCATCAACTGAAAACATTCATCCATACCTCTGCCAAGCCGACAAGCAAAGATGAACTGGTCAAGGCCATCAAGATGTTTTGGCTAGAGAAATTGACAATACAACAATGCAACAAATACATTGATCATCTCAACAAGGTTTTACCTGTGGTTGTGGAGCTGGGGTGAAGTGTAACTAAAATGTAGTTGAAATAAACATCTGCATTTTGAAAGTCTTATTCCTCGTTATTTTATTAGCGAAAGCATAAAGATGTTAATGAACAGATACTGAACAGTATACTGTATGCTTTATCCAACATTTTTCGGTTGCATGAGGTTTTGAGTAAAAAATCTAAAACTTTAGAGTACTTAAATGAAACTGGTATGTATTTTTGATTATCACAATTTTCTTTAACCAATTTCTTTAATGCAGGGCCAACAGACAAGTTCCTTACTTTTTGTTGTTGTTGTTTAACTGAAACTTTCTATGGCTTGTTTAAAAAAGAAATATGTTTTGGAGACGATTTCATTTCAAATAACCGAAAGTGAGCGATTGTAATCTGAATAAAGGGAGAAAGGCCATTCTTGAACATGGGGTGAGACGTTATTACTAATTTGTAAATAAAGCCAGTTTGTTATTTAAAATGATTTATTTCTGTTTTTAGAGGGAGAGAAACCAAAAGCCCACCGTGCCTATTTTTTGGAAAATCGTCAGTCCACATGTCAAGTGACATTCCCCCATTGTATTTACCCAAGTTCTCTCTTAACTCCAGGACCACCAACAGTTTTTGTTGTTGTTGCCTGATGCAGGACTCTAGTGCCAGAGGAGAGAGACTCTCAGACTGAAAATGCCTCCATTAATTGCCACAGTTTAGGCTACTGATAGATCAGTGTTCTAACTCCCCCTTGTGATAGTGTGGTGCAATGACAGAATGCCACCATCTACCACTAATGGTCGCGGCATAAGCTCGTAACTTTTAAAGGAAGAACCACTGTATATGGAGTGTTTAATTATATAGCCACAAAGGTTTTTAAAATGAGCAATCCCTTGGTGGATTATCTGTTCACTCCGAAGTTGGTTGTTATAACTACCTCTATGTTGCAGGGACTAGTTAAACCGGAGTAGGGATATCATCCTGCTACTGCATTTCCATTGGTGTGCAGCTCTTTCTATGGCCTTTGTCCCCTCAGCTCATAGGTGAAACATGCAGGGGTTAAAGGTCAGAGCTTCCACTGCAGGTTGGTTGGTTCACTACTTCCAGTGTTGTGCTGCTGCCTGTTACTGCGTTGCCCAGACCTGCTCTGCCACGTCCGGGCTTTCATCTCCTTCAGCCCCAGGGCTCACGTTCACCTTTCATTTAGTGATTGAGTGTGCTGCCAAAAAGCATAAGGGCAGAAATAATGGAGAAAATTATTATTTACAAAAACAAGACAGCTTTGTTCCTGCAGGTGCATGGTTAGATAAGACCCAAGTTCCAGCCTGTCTTTTTCACTTGACTAGCAGGTGACTAGATCTGCCCCCGTCTCCCCTGTTATTAAGCGTCATTAATGAATGTCGTCTTGAGATGTAGACAGTGTTAGAATAGCCCGTGTGAATATAATCTATTTTGTGACATTTATGACATGTGTGTCACAGTGTAGATATGTCCCAGTCTTCCTTGTTTTTAATTGCCATCAAATGCCCTCTTCTGCTGCGGTGAACAGTGTGTCACTTGCCTAAAGTTTGGAGCCACAGTCCTGCCTGGCGTAGCCAGTTTTTCTGCCAGTCAGATAATGGCTGTTTGCACTCCGAGGCACCCTGCTACTACCCCTGATCTGTATTCAGCAATTAGTGGCAGAGAGAAACTTTTGATCAGAACTGTCTGTGGCAGACAGTTCTAAATAAGAAAAGAGGAGTAGGTGAACCTAAATGTAGAAGTTATTTTCTCCTCTGTAACAAACTGACCCTTCAAAACTACTGTTTATAACCTGTAAATACAGCATCACTCTGAAATCATTTCAACTACCTGCCTACTGTAGTACTTCCATGCATGTTCCTCCCATTTACTTAGTAGTTCCCTCCTATGGTGAAGCTCCTGGTAACTCACTCTCAGTCCAATACAACGGAGGTAGATTCATCAGAGGGGAAAGGGGGATACCTAGTCAGTTGTACAACTGAATGCCTTCAACTGAAATGTGTCTACCGCATTTAACCCAAAGCCCTCTGAATCAGAGAGGTGCAGGGGGCTGCCTTAATCAACATCCACGTCTTACGGTGCCTGGGGAACAGTGGGTTAACTGTCTTGATCAGGGGCAGAACGACAGATTTTTACCTTGTCAGCTCGGGGATTCGATCCAGCAACCTTTTGGTTACTGGCCCAAAGAGGGTTGTGACTGATCATGATTTTAACACTCAGCCTTCTTGCTCTTGTCTTACATTCCAGGTGAAGACAGCTGCAGACACTGTTCTTTACTTTCAGCTGGCAGGAGAAAGATGGTAGGGTAATTTACTTTCAGCTGGCAGGAGAAAGATGGTAGGGTAATTTACTTTCAGCTTGGCAGGAGAAAGATGGTAGGGTACTTTACTTTCAGCTGTTAGGAGAAAGATGGTAGGGTAATTTACTTTCAGCTGGCAGGAGGAAGATGCTAGGGTAATTTACTTTCAGCTGGCAGGAGAAAGATGGTAGGGTACTTTACTTTCAGCTGGCAGGAGAAAGATGGTAGGGTAATTTACTTTCAGCTGGCAGGAGAAAGATGGTAGGGTAATTTACTTTCAGCTG
>QNTS01008193.1:15160-30882 GCA_003317085.1 Hucho hucho | reverse complement strand
GGTTGGGATCAGGGAGGTAGCTGTAGTAATGTATGGTGCATGTGTTGTTGTCCAGCGGGTAGAGTTGATGTTGGGATCAGGGAGGTAGCTGTAGTAATGTATGGTGCATGTGTTGTTGTCCAGCGGGTAGAGTTGAGGTTGGGATCAGGGAGGTAGCTGTAGTAATGTATGGTGCATGTGTTGATGTCCACCAGGTAGAGTTGGGGTTGGGATCAGGGAGGTAGCTGTAGTAATGTATGGTGCATGTGTTGTTGTCCACCAGGTAGAGTTGAGGTTGGGATCAGGGAGGTAGCTGTAGTAATGTGTGGTGCATGTGTTGATGTCCACCAGGTAGAGTTGGGGTTGGGATCAGGGAGGTAGCTGTAGTAATGTATGGTGCATGTGTTGATGTCCAGCGGGTAGAGTTGAGGTTGGGATCAGGGAGGTAGCTGTAGTAATGTGTGGTGCATGTGTTGATGTCCACCAGGTAGAGTTGGGGTTGGGATCAGGGAGGTAGCTGTAGTAATGTATGGTGCATGTGTTGATGTCCAGCCGGTAGAGTTGAGGTTGGGATCAGGGAGGTAGCTGTAGTAATGTGTGGTGCATGTGTTGATGTCCACCAGGTAGAGTTGAGGTTGGGATCAGCTAGGTATTTTCATTGTAAAAATTATTCTAGACTTATTTTACCAGGTAAGTTGACTGAGAACACATTCTCACTTACAGCAACGACCTGTGGAACAGTTACAGGGGAGAGGAGGGGGGATGAATGAGCCAAATGTAAACTGGGGATGATTAGGTGACTGTGATGGTATGAGGGCCAGATTGGGAATTTAGCCAGGACACTGGGCTTAAACCCCTACTCTTACAATAAGTGCCATGGGATCTTTAGTGACCACAGAGAGTCAGGACAGCTGTTTAACGTCCCATTCGAAGAACAGCACCCTGCACAGGGCAATGTCCCCAATCACTGCCCTGGGGCATTGGGATATTTTTTTAGACCAGAGGAAATAGTGCCCTCCATCACCACTTACAGCCACATCTGGTCTCCCATCCAGGGACCAACTCTGCTTAGCTTCAGAAGCAAGCCAGCAGTGGGATGCAGGGTGGTATGCTGCTGGCATCTGTAACTGTAGTAATGTATGGTGCATGTGTTGACGTCCAGGAGGTAGAGTTGAGGTTGGGATCAGGGAGGTAGCATGTTAAAAACATGTAATGAGCAAGCCTTCCTTCATGGCCTGGTTTCTGTAAATTTGACCTTCTTTTTGGATATTTTCACTGGTATTGTTAACAAACACGCCCACATAAAGAAAATGAGAATTAAAAACAGGTTCAGCCCCTGGTTCGAAAGGGATCTGGCAGAGTTATTCCACCTCAAGAATTGCATTTGGCGAAAGGCTCTGCACCCGCATACTCAGGCTGACTGGCTCTTGTTCAGGCAAATGAGAAATAAGTGCACTCAGGCTATCCGGAAGACCAAGTTAGTTACTTTAAGGAGCAGTTCTCTCTCTGTGGGTCTAACCCCAAGAAGTTCTGGAAAACAGTTAAAGACCTGGAGAATAACCCTCCTCCTCACAGCTGCCCATGTCCTTAAAGTTGATGATGTGGTTGTTACTGACAAGAAGCAAGTGGCTGAGCTCTTTAATCACCACTTCATTTAGCTAGATTCCTATTTGACTCAGCCAATGCCTCCTTGACCGTCCAACATTTCCTCACCTTCCACCCCTTCTAATGCGACTAGCCCTGATGCTCCTCCCTCTTTTTCCCCTGCCCAGCTACAAAGTTTCTCCCTACAGTCGGTCAATGAGTCAGGTGCTAAAGGAGCTTCTTTAACTTGACCCCAAAAAACATCTGGGTCAGATGGTTTAGATCCTTTTTACTTTAAGGTTGCAGCCCCTATCAACGCCAAGCCTATTTTAACCTGTCTCTCCTCTCTGAGGAGATTCCCATTCCTTGGAAGGCAGCCACGGTGCGTCCTTTATTTAAAGGGGGAGATCAAGCTAATCCTAACTGTTATAGGCCAATTTCTATTTTGCCATGTTTATCAAAAGTGTTGGAAACTGCCTGGCTTCCTTGTTGTCTATAGTATTCTCTCTGGTATGCAATCTGGTTTCCGCTGAGGTTATGGAAGTGTCACTACAACCTTAAAGGTCCTAAATTATGTCACTATTGGCCGTGATTCTAAGCAATGTTATGCTGCTATTTTTATTGACTTGGCCCCAAAAAATTATACGGTATACCATTCTATTCTTTTGGGCCGGCTAAGGATTATTGGTGTCTCTGAGGGGTCTTTGGCCTGGTTTGCTAACTACCTCTCTCAAAGAGTGCAGTGTATAAAGTCAGAACATCTGCTGTCTCAGCCACTGCCTGTCACCAAGGGAGTTTATTTTTTTATTTAACCTTTATTTAAAGAGGAGCAACCCAGGGATGTGTGTGCTTTGGGGACCTTTAACAGAATGTGACTGGCAGAATACAAGGGAGTACCACAAGGCTCGATCCTAGGCCCCACGCTCTTCTCAATTTACATCAACAATATAGTTCAGGCAGTAGGAAGCTCTCTCATCCATTTATATACAGATGATACAGTCTTATACTCAGCTGGCCCCTCCCCGGATTTTGTGTTAAACGCTCTACAAAAAAGCTTTCTTAGTGTCCAACAAGCTTTCTCTGCCCTTAACCTTGTTCTGAACACCTTCAAAACAAAGGACATTTGTGATTACTACCTTTGAGGGTTTAGACCTTGAGGTAGTCACCTCATACAAGTACTTGGGAGTATGGCTAGATGGTACACTGTCCTTCTCTCAGCACCTATCAAAGCTGCAGGATAAGGTTAAATCTAGACTTGGTTTCCTCTATTGTAATCGCTCCTCTTTTACCCCAGCTGCCAAACTAACCTTGATTCAGATGACCATCCTACCCATGCTAGATTACGGAGACGTAATTTATAGATCGGCAGATAAGGGTGCTCTCGAGCGTGACCATTCGGCCATCAGATTTTCCACCAATGCTCCTTATAGGACACATCACTGCACTCTATACTCTTCTGTAAACTGGTCATCTCTGTATATCCGTCGCAAGACCCACTGGTTGATGCTTATTTATGAAACCCTCTTAGGCCTCACTCCTACTGCAGCCCTCATCCTCCACATACAACACCCGTTCTGCCAGTCACATTCATTAAAGGTTCCCAAAGCACACACATCCCTGGGTCGCTCCTCTTTTCAGTTTGTTGCAGCTAGCGACTGGAACGAGCTGCAAAAAACACTCAAACTGGACAGTTTTATCTCCATCTCTTCTTTCAAAGATACAATCATGGACACTCTTACTGACAGTTGTGGCTGCTTCGCGTAATGTATTGTAGTCTCTACCTTCTTGCCTCTATGTTGTCGTCTTAGGTCTCTCTTTATGTAGTGTTGTGGTGTCTCTTGTCGTGATGTGTGTTTTGTCCTATATTTATATTTGTAATCCCAGCCCCTGTCCCCGCAGGAGGCCTTTTGCCTTTTGTTAGGCCGTCATTGTAAATAAGAATTTGTTCTTAACTGACATGCCTACTGTAGTTAAATAAAGGTTAAATAAAAATAAATGCTGAAAGATGGTGATTACATTAGTGATGGATAGTGAGGCTTTGTGTGTACTGTATGGGGTATACATAGTATCATGTACTGTATGAGGTATACATAGTATCATGTACTGTATGAGGTATACATAGTATCATGTACTGTATGGTGTTTGTGTGTTTTTGTGTTAAATTGGTACAGTCGTGGCCAAAGGTTTTGAGAATGACACAAATATTAATTTTCACAAAGTCTGCTGCCTCAGTTTGTATGATGGCAATTTGCATATATTCCAGAATGTCATGAAGAGTGATCAGATGAATTGCAATTAATTGCAAAGTCCCTCTTTGCCATGCAAATGAACTGAATCCCAAAAATACATTTCCACTGCATTTCAGCCCTGCCACAAAAGGACCAGCTGACATCATGTCAGTGATTCTCTCGTTAACACAGGTGTGAGTGTTGACGAGGACAAGGCTGGAGATCACTCTGTCATGCTGATTGAGTTCGAATAACAGGCTGGAAGCTTCAAAAGGAGGGTGGTGCTTGGAATCATTGTTCTTCCTCTGTCAAACATGGTTACCTGCAAGGAAACACGAGCCGTCATCATTGCTTTGCACAAAAAGAGCTTCACAGGCAAGGATATTGCTTCCAGTAAGATTGCACCTAAATCAACCATTTATCGGATCATCAAGAACTTCAAGGAGAGCGGTTAAATTGTTGTGAAGAAGGCTTCAGGGCACCCAAGAAAGTCCAGCAAGCGCCAGGACCGTATCCTAAAGTTGATTCAGCTGCGGGATCAGGGCACCACCAGTACAGAGCTTGCTCAGGAATGGCAGCAGGCAGGTGTGAGTGCATCTGCACGCACAGTGAGGCGAAGACTTTTGGAGGATGGCCTGGTGTCAAGAAGGGCAGCAAAGAAGCCATTTCTCGCCAGGAAAAACATCAGGGACAGACTGATATTTTGCAAAAGGTACAGGGATTGGACTGCTGAGGACTGTGGTAAAGTCATTTTCTCTGATGAATCCCCTTTCCGATTGTTTGGGGCATCCGGAAAAAAGCTTGTCCGGAGAAGACAAGGTGAGCGCTAAAGCATCCTGAGACTATTCATGTGTGGGGTTGCTTCTCAGCCAAGGGAGTGGGCTCACTCACAATTTTGCCTAAGAACACAGCCATGAATAAAGAATGGTACCAACACATCCTCCGAGAGCAACTTCTCCCAATGATCCAGGAACAGTTTGGTGATGAACAATGCGTTTTCCAGAATGATGGAGCACCTTGCCATAAGGCAAAGTGGCTCGGGGAACAAAACATCGATATTTTGGGTCCATGCCCAGGAAACTCCCCAGACCTTAATCCCATTGAGAACTTGTGGTCAATCCTCAAGAGGCGGGTGGACAAACAAAACCCCACAAATTCTGACAAACTCCAAGCATTGATTATGCAAGAATGGGCTGCCATCAGTCAGGATGTGGACCAGAAGTTAATTGACAGCATGCCAGGGCGGATTGCAGAGGTCTTGAAAAAAAAGGGTCAACACTGCAAATATTGACTCTTTGCATCAACTTCATGTAATTGTCAATAAAAGCTTTTGACACTTGTGAAATGTTTGTAATTATACTTCAGTATTCCATAGTAACATCTGACAAAAATATCTAAAGACACTGAAGCAGCAAACTTTGTGGAAATTAATATTTGTGTCATTCTCAAAACTTTAGGCCACGACTGTACTGTATGAGGTATACATCGTATCATGTACTGTATGGGTTATACAAAGTATCATGTACTGTATGAGGTATACATAGTATCATGTACTGTATGAGGTATACATAGTATCATGTACTGTATGGTGTTTGTGTGTTAAATTGGTTGTTTCTGTAGAAGAACCAGCTGGAGTGTGTTTACAATGTTTGTGTGTGTGACGTGCATAACATAATACTGTGTGTGTGTGTGTGTGTGTGTAGGTTGTTTCTAGAGAAGGCCCAGTTGGAGTGTAGTGAGGAGGAGAGTGATATCCTGGGCCAGGGGGGCAGTGGAACTATCATCTATAGAGCCTGTTACCGTGGCCAACCAGTCGCCATCAAACGCTTTCACTTCAAAAGGTGCAGGCAGCAGACCATCAGCAGTGATACAGGTAACACACACACACACACAAACTCCCTTGGAGTCACACACGTGTAAACAGTGAACACACACACACACACACACACAGGTATATTTGCATACCGTGAAAGTTTTTACAACAGAAAAATAAGAAGTAACTTGCTGGTAGGTGGTCATCGTAGAAAGGTCCAGTTCTTCTAGGATCTAAGATACACTTCATGGCCAAAAGTATGTGGACACCTGCTCGTCAAACATCTCATTCCAGAATCATGGGCATTAACTTCTTAGGGAGCGGCAGCAGAGGTGACGGTTTTGGAGAGTCTGGCATGCCCAAAGTAAAATGCCTGCCGCTCAGGCCCAGAAAATAGGATATGCACATAAGTAGTACTATTGGATAGGAAACACTCTGAAGTTTCTAAAAGTGTTAAAATAATGTATGTGAGTATAACAGAACTGATATAGCAGGCGAAAACCCGAGACATTTTTTTTTGTGACCTTTGCTCTGTTTGATACTCTCTCTATTGATTTTAATGGAAACCAGCTCATAGACTGCAGTACCTATAGCTTCCACTAGATGTCAACAGTCTTTATACAGAGTCTGGAAGCTGTAGCCCTGAGCAGAACGGATAGGAACAGGAAATAGTCGAGGTAGCTCAGATGCCAACAAGATTTTACGGGCGCGAGACCGAGTGCGCGTCCCACTGTATTTTCCTTTCATAACGTTTAGGTTACCATCCGAGTGAAATATTATCGCTAATATTCATAACAGGATAGCTAAGGATGCATTATAAATGATCTATGATTTGTTTAGGAAAAGTTGATAGGTATATTTGAACACGTTCTCTTCACGGTTCAATGGGCGACTCAACGTTGGATTTTCTGATCATAACGCACCAACCAAACAGAGATTTTTGGATATAATAAATTACTTTTTCTAAAAGAACCATTGGATGTCTTCGTTGGACACTTGGGAAGCCCTCAGCAGAAGTTCTTCGAAAGGTAAGAGTTTTATTTTAGCTGTGATATGGGTTATGTGTGACCCGCGCTGGATATGAATTTATGCTAATGTGGAAAATATGTGGGGTGCTATCCTCAAACAATCAAATGTTGTGCTTTCGCCGTAAAGCCTTTTTGAAATCTGACAACGCTGTGATATTGCCAAGAAGCAGAGCTTTTGATGACTATGCAACACTTGTATATTGATGAATGTTTAATAATTCAACTTTTGGATTTTGAATTTGGCGCCTTACATTTCACCGGGTAGTGTCGGGAGTGGCCCGCTAGCGCGCCGCTACTCCCTATGGAGTTGGCCCCCCCTTTGCTGCTATAACAGCCTGCACTCTTCTGGGAAGTCTTTCCACTAGATGTTGGAACATTGCTGTGGGGAATTGCTTCCATTCAGCTACAAGATCATTAGTGAGGTTGGGCACTGATGTTGCATGGTTAGGCCTGGCTTGAAGTCGGCGTTCCAATTCAACGTGGCACCGTCATAAGGTGGCATCCTATGACGGTGCCACGTTGAAAGTCACTGAGCTCATCAGTACAGGCCATTATACTGCCAATGTTTTTGTCTATGGTTATTGCATGGCTGTGTGCTCGATTTTATACACCGGTCAGCAACGGGTGTATAAAACCTTTGCCATGTAGTGTATACATACTATCTCTCACGCTACCACTGGCTCTAAGCCAGCTTTGAACAACTTGAACTGTAGTGTGTGTGTGTGTGTGTGGATATCCTTGAGTTATCGTCTCTCTCTTTAAGGGCCTTGTTCATGGAACGATATTGCAGCTCTTAATCCTGATATCTATTTTCTCATCCTGACCCTGTTCTTCTCTCTCTCTTCTCTCTTTTCTCTCCTCCCTCCTCTCTCTCCTCCCCTCGCTTCTCTCCTCCCCTCTTTTTACACCTTCCCGCTCTCTCTCTTCCATCACCTCTTCATCTTCTGTCTCCTCTCTTTGTTTCCTTCTGTCTTCTCTGTATCCATGACAGTGATAAAAGCTATCTCTCTGCAGGCTCTGAGGGTTCCTCATGATCTTCTCCTCCCATCTGTTCATCCTCCTCAGCCCCTGTCCTTTTCTCTTCCCATCTCATTTCTGCTCCTGTCTTCTCTCTCTCCCCAGGCTGTGATAAGGACTGTCTCTGTGTGTCCCAAATGACTCCCTATTCAGAGCCCTATGGGCTCTGGTCCAACCTAGTGCACTGTAAAGGTACTAGGGTTCCATTTGGGACACACACTCTCTCTTCAGGATAAGAGAGCATCATCATCATCTATCACCCTAGTGCTGCTCTCATCACTCCTCTCCTCCCTCCTCTTCTCCCACCTCTCCTCCCTCCTCTCCTCCTCTCCTCTCCTCACTCCTCTCCTCCCTCCTCTCCTCCCTCCTCACTCTTCACTCCTCTCCTCCCTCCCTCCTCTCCTCACTTCTCTCCTTACTCCTCTCCTCGCTTAGACTTCTTGCTGTTAGGAAAATAATTTTGTTTATCACTCGTTGCAAAATAACAGTAACCCAATGTATTGTATCGTCCTCTCAGCTGCTTGCAGCTCCAGCTCTCGTCTGTCTCCATTGTGTTTAGAGAGAAGTGTGTTGAGTTCATAGCCGATGGAGATCTGTGATAGGGTTGCATCACCAGGGACTCAATGGAACTGTTACTCATGACATCCTGCTTCATGGAATAAGAAAATGCTGAATTTCCGTGTTCGGCCAGTCAGCGCATTTTGTTTGTAATATTTCAGTCCGTTTACGAACCTGTGTGTGTGTGCATGATACAATCAATGTGATCGAGGCGAAATGGTTTAATGTCCCAGGAACAGGAGATGCTCAATAATCACATTTATTTCCCTGTTTACAATCTAATTACGTTCTGATAGTATCAGTCAAGCGGTCAAATTCAATCAACAGGCCCCACCCCCCCGAGAGAAGCAGTTAATTCCATAGCGTTTGAAAGAGACCCCACCCCCTATCTTTGCCATTATCACTTATGTGACAGCAATTTCTTTTGGACTCATATGTTTATTGGCGGTTTGTAAACAAACTGAAAAGGTGCAGACCGGTTGCCACCTACTGTGCTGGAGTGTGTATAGTCTGAACAGGTATAAAGCCAAGGTTGCCACCTACTGTGCTGGACTGTGTATAGTCTGAACAGGTATAAAGCCAAGGTTGCCACCTACTGTGCTGGAGTGTGTATAGTCTGAACAGGTATAAAGCCAAGGTTGCCACCTGCAGTGCTGTAATGTTTGCTCAGGTCAGGAGTAGCCTATAATTTATTGGCTGACCCCTCCTGCAGACAGGATAGAATTCTGCAATCCAGTTGACTACTTTAAAATGGTGAAACCCATAAGGGTGGTGCCAATGTTAAAACAGGCTTTGTGGCAAGGGTTCACTCATAAAGGCCTCCTAAAGGCCAGACGAGGGGTTCACTCATAAAGGCCTCCTAAAGGATAGACGAGGGGTCCACTCATAAAGGCCTACTAAAGGATAGACGAGGGGTTCACTCATAAAGGCCTCCTAAAGGCTAGACGAGGGGTTCACTCATAAAGGCCTCCTAAAGGATAGACGAGGGGTTCACTCATAAAGGCCTCCTAAAGGCTAGACGAGGGGTTCACTCATAAAGGCCTCCTAAAGGCTAGACGAGGGGTTCACTCATAAAGGCCTCCTAAAGGCTAGACGAGGGGTTCACTCATAAAGGCCTCCTAAAGGTTAGACGAGGGGTTCACTCATAAAGGCCTCCTAAAGGCCAGACGAGGGGTTCACTCATAAAGGCCTCCTAAAGGCCAGACGAGGGGTTCACTCACCAGGGTGATAGATGGTGATGCTATCTGATCCTCAATAATGCTTCTTATAATTGGATTTGTCACAATGTGTTTACCAGCAGCTTAGATCTAAGCCACAAAGTGCAAGCAGATAATACAACCATTCCCTAGGTAAGAAGAGATCATAAGATATGAGATTAAAGGGGCATCATCTAAAATTAAGCCCCCTTAAGGAAACAAGGCGAATTGCACCAACGCAGCCTGAATTCAAACAACTCTCCCCCCTCCCCCGCAACCTCAAATCAAAATCAAATTTTATTTGTCACATACACATGGTTAGCAGATGTTAATGCGAGTGTAGCGAAATGCTTGTGCTTCTAGTTCCCACCATGCAGTAGTATCTAACAAGTAATCTAACAATTTCACGACAACTACCTTATACACACAAGTGTAAAGGAATGAATAAGAGTGTGTACATATAAATATATGGATGAGCGATGGCTGACCGGCATAGGCAAGATGCAATAGATGGTATAGAGTACAGTATATACATATGAGATGAGTAATGTAGGATATGTAAACATTATATAAGTGGAATCGTTTAAAGTGGCTAGTGATACATTTATTACATCCACTTTTTAATTATTAAAGTGGCTAGAGATTTGAGTCGTTGGCCGAACGGCATAGGCAAGATTCAGTGGATGGTATAGAGTACAGTATATACATATGAGATGAGTAATGTCCGATATGTAAACATTATATAAAAAATTGTTTAGAGTGGTTAGTGATACATTTGTTACATCCAATTTTCAATCAGTGGAGACTTGCTTTTGAGTCTCTTACTTTAATTTTTTTCCACAAGCTTCAAACAGCTGAAAATACTATGTTTCGCTTTTGAAAATACATTTTGCAGCAATTTAGATGGTACATAAACTGCAATTAAGCGAGCAATGTAGGTTTTTAGCAACCAGGAAATGGCAGTGCGATATCAACATGTTCAACAATCGTGAGGAGATGACCACACGTCTGAGTGATGCTGATCGAAGAGAGGAAGAGTGCAGCCTTCCAATTTGACAACAAAACACAGACCAGCTTTGGTTGAAAAATAGGAAGGCTGCACCATAACAATGCAATTTTGCATCCGAATGCATAATTTCTTTTGTATATACACTGCTCAAAAAAATAAAGGGAACACTTAAACAACACAATGTAACTCCAAGTCAATCACACTTCTGTGAAATCAAACTGTCCACTTAGGAAGCAACACTGATTGACAATAAATTTCACATGCTGTTGTGCAAATGGAATAGACAACAGGTGGAAATTATAGGCAATTAGCAAGACACCCCCAATAAAGGAGTGGTTCTGAAGGTGGTGACCACAGACCACTTCTCAGTTCCTATGCTTCCTGGCTGATGTTTTGGTCACTTTTGAATGCTGGCGGTGCTTTCACTCTAGTGGTAGCATGAGACGGAGTCTACAACCCACACAAGTGGCTCAGGTAGTGCAGCTCATCCAGGATGGCACATCAATGCGAGCTGTGGCAAGAAGGTTTGCTGTGTCTGTCAGCGTAGTGTCCAGAGCATGGAGGCGCTACCAGAAGACAGGCCAGTACATCAGGAGACGTGGAGGAGGCCGTAGGAGGGCAACAACCCAGCAGCAGGACCACTACCTCCGCCTTTGTGCAAGGAGGAGCACTGCCAGAGCCCTGCAAAATGACCTCCAGCAGGCCACAAATGTGCATGTGTCTGCTCAAACGGTCAGAAACAGACTCCATGAGGGTGGTATGAGGGCCCAACGTCCACAGGTGGGGGTTGTGCTTACAGCCCAACACCGTGCAGGACGTTTGGCATTTGCCAGAGAACACCAAGATTGGGAAATTCGCCACTGGCGCCCTGTGCTCTTCACAGATGAAAGCAGGTTCACACTGAGCACGTGACAGACGTGACAGAGTCTGGAGACGCCGTGGAGAACGTTCTGCTGCCTGCAACATCCTCCAGCATGACCGGTTTGGCGGTGGGTCAGTCATGGTGTGGGGTGGCATTTCTTTGGGGGGCCGCACAGCCCTCAATGTGCTCGCCAGAGGTAGCCTGACTGCCATTAGGTACCGAGATGAGATCCTCAGACCCCTTGTGAGACCATATGCTGGTGCGGTTGGCCCTGGGTTCCTCCTAATGCAAGACAATGCTAGACCTCATGTGGCTGGAGTGTGTCAGCAGTTCCTGCAAGAGGAAGGCATTGATGCTAAGGACTGGCCCGCCCGTTCCCCAGACCTGAATCCAATTGAGCACATCTGGGACATCATGTCTCGCTCCATCCACCAACGCCACGTTGCACCACAGACTGTCCAGGAGTTGGCGGATGCTTTAGTCCAGGTCTGGGAGGAGATCCCTCAGGAGACCATCCGCCACCTCATCAGGAGCATGCCCAGGCGTTGTAGGGAGGTCATACAGGCACGTGGAGGCCACACACACTACTGAGCCTCATTTTGACTTGTTTTAAGGACATTACATCAAAGTTGGATCAGCCTGTAGTGTGGTTTTCCACTTTAATTTTGAGTGTGACNAAATTCGCCACTGGCGCCCTGTGCTCTTCACAGATGAAAGCAGGTTCACACTGAGCACGTGACAGACGTGACAGAGTCTGGAGACGCCGTGGAGAACGTTCTGCTGCCTGCAACATCCTCCAGCATGACCGGTTTGGCGGTGGGTCAGTCATGGTGTGGGGTGGCATTTCTTTGGGGGGCCGCACAGCCCTCAATGTGCTCGCCAGAGGTAGCCTGACTGCCATTAGGTACCGAGATGAGATCCTCAGACCCCTTGTGAGACCATATGCTGGTGCGGTTGGCCCTGGGTTCCTCCTAATGCAAGACAATGCTAGACCTCATGTGGCTGGAGTGTGTCAGCAGTTCCTGCAAGAGGAAGGCATTGATGCTAAGGACTGGCCCGCCCGTTCCCCAGACCTGAATCCAATTGAGCACATCTGGGACATCATGTCTCGCTCCATCCACCAACGCCACGTTGCACCACAGACTGTCCAGGAGTTGGCGGATGCTTTAGTCCAGGTCTGGGAGGAGATCCCTCAGGAGACCATCCGCCACCACATTAGGAGCATGCCCAGGCGTTGTAGGGAGGTCATACAGGCACGTGGAGGCCACACACACTACTGAGCCTCATTTTGACTTGTTTTAAGGACATTACATCAAAGTTGGATCAGCCTGTAGTGTGGTTTTCCACTTTAATTTTGAGTGTGACTCCAAATCCAGACCTCCATGGGTTGATAAATTTGATATCCATTGATAATTTTTGTGTGATTTTGTTGTCAGCACATTCAACTATGTAAAGAAAAAAGTATTTAATAAGATTATTTCATTCATTCAGATCTATGATGTGTTATTTTAGTGTTCCCTTTATTTTTTTGAGCAGTGTATATATCATTTTTTCATATTGTGGAACACTATCATTCCACACTTAAGGCAGATATATTTAGGACATTTTCTGAAATTACAGTGCTGAACCTCCACCCATACACACAACCATGTTGAAATACCAGCCTATTGAGGTGTGTGTGGATATATCCTGTGTTCATACAGGCGTTACAGAGGGGATATTTGTGCAGTTGAGCGTTTACAAATGTGACCGGAGAGTAGAGTACACACTAGTATATCCCATGTCTCCAGAGACCATTATCTACATGTAATTCCAAACAACATTATCCAAACGTTATCCTTTCACCTTCCTCTGATGGAGAGGACGTTGGACAAACGTTATCCTTTAACCTCTGTCTGATGTGACAGAACAGTGATATATTGTAGGAGTAAAGGCAGCATTACCCTGCTCCCACTGGGAAAATAGACCATCCATCTCCTCAGTCCTCTCTCTCTCTCCTACCACCATCTCTCTCGCTTCCAGCCCTCTCCCTCTCTTTTGTCTCTCAGTTTTTCCCATTCTTCTTTCTTTTTCCTCGCTTTGCAGCAAGGGGTCAAAAGCCATACAGACAACATGCTGTATATGTAACAGTATATCTTCCTTTCCTGTCTGCCCCGAGCTGGGCGTGAACCAGGGATCTGCTATGTTGAATGTAGGACGGTGTAGAGCAGGGGTCAACAGGTGGCCCGCTGCCCAATACCGGCCAGCAAACTGATTTAAAATCTGTAAAATCACCAGGAATTCAAAACAAATATATAGATATTTAGGGAATCTGTTCCCAAGTATTCCCACAAATAAAAAAGAGACATGGTGGAGTCTCAATGCAAAAAATATCAATATTTTGGGGCTTAGTTGTGGTCAATTTGGGCTTAGTGGTGGTCAATTTGGGCTTAGTTGTGGTCAATTTGGGCTTAGTGGTGGTCAATTTGGGCTTAGTGGTGGTCAATTTGGGCTTAGTGGTGGTCAATTTGGGCTTAGTTGTGGTCAATTTGGGCTTAGTGGTGGTCAATTTGGGCTTAGTTGTGGTCAATTTGCAGTGTTCAAATTATTATGATTATTTTCCGTCCTCCTGACCATTCGCTCGGACAAAAATCATCCCGTTGCTGAATCTAGTTTCCAACCCCTGATGTAGAGGTTGAGTACAGCGCTGTCGAAACTAGAAACCTAATACTTCTCATTAGCCTTTATGGAAAGAGAGAGGGACCCCAGCACAGCAGGCACCTGTAACCAAAACCATTAACACACACGTGTCAACACACACGTCAACACATATATATACAGTGAGGGAAAAAAGTATTTGATCCCCTGCTGATTTTGTACGTTTACCCACTGACAAAGAAATGATCAGTCTATAATTTTAATGGTAGGTTTATTTGAACAGTGAGAGACAGAATAACAACAAAAAAATCCAGAAAAACGCATGTGAAAAATGTTATTTGCATTTTAATGAGGAAAATAAGTATTTGACCCCTCTGCAAAACATGACTTAGTACTTGGTGGCAAACCCCGTGTTGGCAATCACAGAGGTCAGACGTTTCTTGTAGTTGGCCACCAGGTTTGCACACATCTCAGGAGGGATTTTGTCCCACTCCTCTTTGCAGATCTTCTCCAAGTCATTAAGGTTTCGAGGCTGACGTTTGGCAACTCGAACCTTCAGTTCCCTCCACAGATTTTCTATGGGATTAAGGTCTGGAGACTGGCTAGGCCACTCCAGGACCTTAATGTGCTTCTTCTTGAGCCACTCCTTTGTTGCCTTGGCCATGAGTTTTGGGTTATTGTCATGCTGGAATACCCATCCACGACCCATTTTCAATGCCCTGGCTGAGGGAAGGAGGTTCTCACCCAAGATTTGACGGTACATGGCCCCATCCACCCCTTAGCAGAAAAACACCCCCAAAGCATAATGTTTCCACCTCCATGTTTGACGGTGGGGATGGTGTTCTTGGGGTCATAGGCAGTATTCCTCCTCCTCCAAACACGGCGAGTTGAGTTGATGCCAAAGAGCTCCATTTTGGTCTCATCTGACCACAACACTTTCACCCAGTTGTCCTTTGAATCATTCAGATGTTCATTGGCAAACTTCAGACGGGCATGTATATGTGCTTTCTTGAGCAGGGGGACCTTGCAGGCGCTGCAGGATTTCAGTCCTTCACGGCGTAGTGTGTTACCAATTGTTTTCTTGGTGACTATGGTCCCAGCTGCCTTGAGATCATTGACAAGATCCTCCCGTGTAGTTCTGGGCTGATTCCTCACCGTTCTCATGATCATTGCAACTCCACGAGATGAGATCTTGCATGGAGCCCCAGGCCGAGGGAGTTTGACAGTTCTTTTGTGTTTCTTCCATTTGCGAATAATCGCACCAACTGTTGTCACCTTCTCACCAAGCTGCTTGGCGATGGTCTTGTAGCCCATTCCAGCCTTGTGTAGGTCTACAATCTTGTCCCTGACATCCTTGGAGAGCTCTTTGGTCTTGGCCATGGTGGAGAGTTTGGAATCTGATTGATTGATTGCTTCTGTGGACAGGTGTCTTTTATATAGGTAACAAGCTGATATTAGGAGCAGTCCCTTTAAGAGTGTGCTCCTAATCTCAGCTCGTTACCTGTATAAAAGACACCTGGGAGCCAGAAATCTTTCTGATTGAGAGGGGGTCAAATACTTATTTCCCTCATTAAAATGCAAATCAATTTATAAAATTTTTCACATGCGTTTTCTGGATTTTTTTTGTTGTTATTCTGTCTCTCACTGTTCAAATAAACCTACCATTAAAATTATAGACTGATCATTTCTTTGTCAGTGGGCAAATGTACAAAATCCGCAGGGGATCAAATACTTTTTTCCCTCACTGTATATATATATATACACACACACACACACATCAACACACACACACATCAACACATACACACACA
>QNTS01008192.1:22838-35520 GCA_003317085.1 Hucho hucho | reverse complement strand
TATGCGCACATGGGGCCTGGTGTGCGGAGCAGGGACAGGACGTGCTGGGCTCTCTATGCGCACATGGGGCCTTGTGTGCGGAGCAGGGACAGGACGTGCTGGGCTCTCTATGCGTACAGGAGGCCTGGTGCGCGGAGCAGGGACAGGACGTGCTGGGCTCTCTATGCGTACAGGGGGCCTGATGCGCGGAGCAGGGACAGGACGTGCTGGGCTCTCTATGCGCACAGGGGGCCTGGTGCGCGGAGCCGGCACCCTTCTACCCGGCTGTTCACTCACCCTCGCCTCACAGATGGTGGGAGCTGGAATGTCGCGCACCGGGCTGTGGGCGCGAACCGGAGACACCGTACACAGAGCCAGCGCAGGATATCTCGGTCCAAGAAGGTGCACTGGAGATTTAGCGCGCAGAGCCGGCACCACTCTTCCAGGCAGCACACTCACCCTAGCCTGACAGATGAGTGGAGCTGGAATGTCGCGCACCGGGCTGTGGACACGCACCAGAGACACTGCACGCAGAACCGGTGCAGGATATCCTGGTCAAAGAAGGTGCACGGGAGACTTAGCGCGCAGAGCCGGCACCACTCTTCCAGGCTGCACACTCACCCTAGCCTGACAGATGAGTGGAGCTGGAATGTCGGGCACCGGCCTATGAATGCGCACTGGAGACACCGTGCGCAATACTGCATAGCACGGCGTCTTACCAGTGCGATGCACCCTCCAAAGAGCACGTGGAGTTAGCTCAGGAGTCCACCCTGAAACGGCCAACCTCCCCGTGTGCCCCCCCCAAAATTTTTTTTGGGGCTGCCTCTCGGGCTTCCTAGCCGGGCGTGTTCCAGCATATCTCTCCCTATCAAAGCTCCGCTCTGCCCTCGCTACTTCCATCTCCTCCTTGGGGCGACGATGCTCCGCAGTCTTCTTCCAGGGTCCCTCTCCAGCCAGGATTTCCTCCCATGTCCAGAAATCCTGGCTCTTTCGCTGCTTGGTCCTGTATTGGTGGGTTATTCTGTCACAATCTTCTCAAGGGACGGACCAAGACGCAGCGATGCTTCCAGTATACATATTTATTTATTAAACGTAACTGGGAAAAATAACAAACAGAACGAACGAAGATCGTAACATAGACCAATAACTAAGAAATACACTTAAGCTATGACCAAACAATAACCCACAAAACCCTAATGCAAAACCACAAACATATATATGGTTCCCAATTAGAGGTAACGACACTCAGCTGCCTCTAATTGGGAACCATTAACCCAACATAGAAATAAACAACCTAGAACAGAAAACCCCTACACCAAAAACGAAACTAAACACGCCAGCCTGTCAACTCAGGCCTGGACGTGACAATAGCAGAGGATGTAAAGCCATAACACATATGTTTTTCTAGCAGCAGATTATGATCGATAATGTCAAAAGCTGCACTGAAGTTTAATAAAACAGCCAATCATTAGTAATTGTGTGTAAGTGCCCTTCCCTATAAGCATGCTGAAAGTCAGTTGTTCATTTGTTTACTGTGAAATAGCATTGTATCTGGTCAAACACATTATTTCTCCAAAGGTTTACTAAGGGTTGGTATCAGGCTGATTGATCAGCTATTTGAGCCAGTAAAGGGTGCTTTGCTATTCTTGGGTAGTGGAATGGCTTTCGCTTCCTTTCAGGCCTGAGGGCACACACTTTCCTGTAGGCTTAGATTGAAGAGATGGCAAATAGAAGTGGCAATATAGTCCGCTACCATTCTCTTCCTAACGCGTTTATCTACCTGTACATCACTTATCTTCTTACATCTCCTGAGTGATTAGACTCTCCAGTTAAACACTTTACATCCCAGAGCCCCACACTAATGTGCTACAGACACCACACATCTCCCCTCCCTACTCCACCCCACCCCTCCTGTCCGCCTCTCAATGCCTCATGCCGTGTCTGAAAAAAAAACAATCTTGATTTGATTAGTTGTTCCAAGCCAGGCTGAGTCTGTGGAAGGAGAGGTGGTGGACTTTTTGATTAATTGTTCAGAGCCAGGTTGAGTCTGTGGAGGTAGAGGAGGTGGGCTTTTTGTTGTGGCAGAATCCCACTAATTAAAATTACTCCCCCCTGTGTCTCACTCCTGTCCCTCCCCTCTGCCTTCCTTTCACATTCTCTCTTTTGTCACTCCCCTCCCCCATTCCTCCCCCTGCATCCTCTCTCACCCTTCCTTCCCCCGTAACTCCCCCTCTCTTTCCCTGTCACGGGGGAGGTTCTGTTATTATAGAAAGCTCTTGCACAGAGCTCGGCCTTCAGATTTAATGAGCGACGTGCTGCGTATTCACACCTCAGAGCAACAGTACATCCGCTTCTTATTGAAATGTGGCCGTCACCTATACTGAGACATCAATACACATGTATAATTTTGTATTTTGGAAATGTTAGGGTATGTGTGTGTCTGTGTGTATGTGTGTGTGTGTGTGTGTGTGTGTGTGTGTGTGTGTGTGTGTGTGTGTGTGTGTGTGTGTGTGTGTGTGTGTGTGTGTGTGTGTGTGTGTGTGTGTGTGTGTGTGTGTGTGTGTGTGTGTGAGACAGAGAGAGAAAGAGAAAGAGATAGAGAGAGCTGGTTGGGTGATATGATCTGTATATTTTTTTAATAGTCATTACACTTGTTGTGACATGTTATCTGTCTTTGATGATTGTTGTACATCACTCACAACGCATTCTAAATCCACAGCACCAGATATACTTTCTCTCCATCTTCACTTAATCATTCTTTCCTTTAGAATAACAACAGTCACCAAGCTACCTGCTTGAAGTTATTCCTCTTCATGTAACACTGTATTCTTGCCTTGAGTGGGATGCTTTAGAGATTGCTTATTTCCTACTCTGACAACAACAGGCATCTGTTTTTCCAAACCCTGGGAGCTACCTTTGAAATCGGAGAAGGCAAGCAGTATAAAAATGAAAGCCGAGCAGATGTTCTCCAATTGCTGCTCTTTAGTGCTGGGTCTTATGTAAGAAGGATGCATAACACTCCTGGCTTTTCTGGACCAATCCAGGGTCAGGAAAAGGGAAATGAAAAGGGAACCATGCAATTCTGGCTGCCAGGTCAAACATCGTGGGCGTCCTAAATGGCACTCTATTCCCTGGCACCTACTACTGTGTACAGGTAATAGGGTGCCATTTGAGATGCAGCCATTACCACCAGAACTCTTAGCTCCAGAACTTTAACAGCCTTATTTATCTAGATCATTTAGAAGTCTCTGATCTCCAGAACTTTAACAGCCTTGTTTATCTAGATCTTATAGAAGTCTCTGATCTCCAGAACTTTAACAGCCTTGTTTATCTAGATCTTATAGAAGTCTCTGAGGTCCAGAACTTTAACAGCCTTATTTATCTAGATCATTTAGAAGTCTCTGAGCTCCAGAACAAGCCCAATAATGCTTTTCCTTGTTTTGGTTTGGGTTTGCTAATATATTTTAAAATAACATTTTAGTCTCTGTGTGTTCTGCAATCTCTCCTAACATTTTTCTCATGATGTCCCCTTTTACTGGGTGGAGCGTGGTGCTTGCAACGCCATGGTTGTGGATTTGATTCCCACGGGGGACAAGTATGGAGAAAATGTACTGTATGTACTCACTACTGTAAGTTGCTCTGGAAAAGAGCGTCTGCTAAATGACTAAAATGTAAATATACTCAAGCCTGTGTCGCAAACTGAATTGTTTCACTATAGAATATTGTGATGGGAAACAGAACAATTCAGTTATTGTGAAGGTGGGGAGTGAGATTAGGATGGAGGAGGAGTAAATTAAAGGGGGAGGAGGGGGAGACAGCAAGCTAAGGAGGTGAGGTTAGAGGGGGAGGATAAACAGTGTCCAGGGGTCAGGAAGGGTCATTGATCTGATTGGCCAGCTCTCCACTAACTACTCTGTTGTTATTAGGTTACCTAGCTACATGATTATGACACAATAATGAATGTCCTATACCACTAAAACGATAAACATTTGTCCAACTGACTGGTGGTCATAAAGTACCTAGAGAGATTTGGACTCAAGGAGAATTGAATCCACTCAGGTTCACTCAGAGTCATGAAACTATGAGCAGGTCATCAGTGTCACTAAGGAGGATCGATAGTGCACTTTATAGTGCACTACTTTTGACCA
Organism: Hucho hucho; assembly: GCA_003317085.1. Classification (NCBI taxonomy): domain Eukaryota; kingdom Metazoa; phylum Chordata; class Actinopteri; order Salmoniformes; family Salmonidae; genus Hucho; species Hucho hucho. The sequence goes on along the minus strand of QNTS01008192.1, from coordinate 31,393 downwards.
GAGCCCTATGGGAATAGGGGGCTGTTTGGGACGTGGACAAAGAGGTTATAAGTTAATGGATCCCTAAGTAGGTATCATGATGACCTGTATAAACTCAACCTATGGAGGAGGGAGAATACATTTATTGATGTGAAGAAGAGATTTCATAATAGTCTCTTGGTAGTTTGCATTAGTTGTAGATAAAGTAATTTATCATCTGATGGAGATGTGAACTGAGGATGGTGATAATATAATGTAGAGCCTCCGGTGAATTGTACAGTAATGTCCTACAGAGGCACACAGAAGTCTGAGGATCCCTGCAGAAAGAAAGAATGAAAGAAAAAAAGAAAGAAAGAAAGAAAGAAAGAGGGAGGGAGGAGGAGAGGAGGAGAGGAGGAGAGGAGGAGAGGAGGAGAGGAGGAGGCATTGATTTCATTTTGCCAAAGCCTTTTTCCTTCCTCTGCTGTCTGCAGAATCCATATGGCTGTCATTAGTCTTCACTGATGTTATTATAATGCTGCAAGTCACTAGATATGATATCTAGCTTCACAAATATAGCCTGTTTTTATTGTGGTTATATTAAATGTACTGTATATGCCAGTGTTTATATTATTATTTATAAATGTACTGTCTGTGTTATTAGCATTATTATTATTTGAAAAAGCCATTTCCAGGGACCTTGGCTTAGAAAACGCCTTTCTGTATTTAAGTGGAGAGAAGTTTAACATTTGAACTGAGAAATTAACACATTTGTAATTTTTTGTAAATTAGCAGACACTCTTATCCAGAGAAACTTACAGAAGCAATTAGGGTAAAACAAAAACAAATTCCACCCAACACTCATTCCTTTAATTTACAGTATTGAATTACACTAATATGTTAGAAAAATATTTTTTGTGAACAAATGTTTCATTTTGGCATTATAATAAGGTTGGTAGCAACATGGAAAATCGGTGTGGAAATCTGTTGCAGCTCAAGTCGACTACAAAATCCACAATGCAATGCTCTCTCTATGGGCTGGCTGACTAGCTAGCTAGGTAGCAAACATAGCTACACACAACAATAACAAAGTCAACATCAGCATGTAAAGTAGCTAGTTAGCTGTAAAATCGCCTAAACAAACTTCACTATCAATTTAGGAGTCTACAATCTCACCATGTTCAACCTGAAGATCGATGTGCCTCACAGAGTGGAGTCTAACATTCGCAACGGCAGATATTGTGAAGCCTAATTGTTTATTGTGAAGCCTAATTGGTTATTGTGAAGCCTAATTGGTTATTGTGGAGCCTAATTGTTTATTGTGAAGCCTAATTGGTTATTGTGAAGCCTAATTGGTTATTGTGAAGCCTAATTGGTTATTGTGAAGACTAATTGGTTATTGTGAAGCCTAATTGGTTATTGTGAAGCCTAATTGGTTATTGTGGAGCCTAATTGTTTATTGTGAAGCCTAATTGGTTATTGTGAAGCCTAATTGGTTATTGTGAAGACTAATTGGTTATTGTGAAGCCTAATTGTTTATTGTGAAGCCTAATTGGTTATTGTGAAGCCTAATTGGTTATTGTGAAGCCTAATTGGTTATGGTGAAGTCTAATTGGTTATTGTGAAGCCTAATTGGTTATTGTGAAGCCTAATTGGTTATTGCGAAGTCTAATTGGTTATTGTTTTTGTATAAAGTAAAGTTGATCTAAATGTGGAACAGGCTCTTTGTATTTCTATTATTATTGGACCTGATTTAGATGCCCACAATTACAGCAATTTTTTTTTCTTAAGTAAACCATGATTATTATGATGTTATTGTTAATTGACAGTAAAAAAATATAATTAAATATTATAATAATAATCTGTAAAGTGTTTAATAAAGAAAATGAAGTAAAAAAAATATATATATACTTTTCAGGAGATGGGAAACGTTGCCCATCCTACGCAATGGGCCGCGCAGTGCATTCTGGGCAATTCTGGGACAAGGAGCGCTCTCCTTCAAGGAGTGAATGGGAGTCTATTGGGCGCTAGCTCAAAAACCCAACATTAGCACGAATTTCGTCAACAAGAATTACAACACTTCAAATCTTTTCCGATGTGAGATAATTAACTTGCTATTTGTAGTATCGTGTAGCTTTGAAATCGTGACATTACATTCTTTCGAGGAAAATACGCACATTTCTCCACATATACATACACTGACTTTGAGAAGGGATTGCTTGACGATTAGCTTAGCAACCGCATGACGCAGCATGACAACTGGAATGCGACAGACTGCTGGGTGGGGCGTTATACATTCCTCCATTTAATTGGATTCCTATCTTTAATACAGCATCTCTGGCAATGTCACCATGCAATGCACCCTGGACTAAAGATGCAGACAAATAGGAAAAATGTGCTTGTACCTCCATTAAATTCCACATTTCTCAAGGTAGGAATATCGCAAAAAATATGATCGATGGAGACATCCTCCCGACTTATGACATCGGCCAGTATTGAAATCTGGCATGTATGATAGACGTTTTCGCAGTCTAAAAGTTATATTCCTATTAAGTTCCAATGTAGTGAGAGAGGCTTTATCACAATGCTACGTCATACCGGCCGAATTTCTGCCTGCTTGAACGGCAAAAACTCAGATACACATGAAAACATGAAATGACCCAGGGAATCGATAGAACATCACTCAGAAATGCACAAAAACATTATAACTTTCAAAATGGGTGACCCTTTCCTTTAAGTTCTACATCGGTAGATTTTTCACCTAGTCAGTTTGGGGATTCAAACCAGCAACCTGCCACCCTACTAATTCAGAAAAAAACAAGAACTACCTTGATGCTGCTATTGTTATTGTGAGGTAAAAACAATTCCCTCTGTATTGCCTAGACAAAGAGGCCAGGCATAACCATGACACACACACACTCTCTCTGTCTCTCACTCTCTCTCATCATATCAGCAGACTGTCCTCAGCCTAATTCTATCTCTCTCCCCACTGGAGAATGGCACAGCAACACTGAAGACAGAATAAAAAGCAAGCACCTCTGAACCAGTTCTTTCACTACCAGCAGGGCCAATGTACGAAGGCATGAGGCTGTGTCCCAAATGGCACCCTATTCCCTATATACAGTACAGTGCATTCGGAAAGTATTCAGACCTGTTTACGTTTTCCACATTTTGTTACATTACAGCCTTATTCTAAAATTTATTAAATAGTTTTTCCCCTTCATCAATCATTAGGAGTCTACAATCTCAGCATGTTCATCCTGAAGATCGATTTGAGCCATGAAGTTGAAGGAATTGTCCGTAGAGCTCCGAGACAGGATTGTGTCAAGGCACAGATTTGGGGAAGGGTACCAAAAGATCTCTGCAGTATTGAAGGTCTCCAAGAACACAATGGCCTCCATCATTCTTAAATGGAAGAATGTTGTAACCACCAAGACTCTTCCTAGAGCTGGCTGAGCAATCTGGGGGAGAAGAGCATTGGTCAGGGAGGTGACCAAGAAACCGATGGTCACTCTGACAGAGCTCCAGAATTCCTCTGTGGAGATAGAGGAAACTTCCAGAAAGAAAACCATCTCTGCAGCACCCCACCAATCAGGCCTTTATGGTAGAGTGGCCAGACAGAAGCCACACCTCAGTAAAAGGCACGTCAGCCCGCTTGGAGTTTGCCAAAAGGCACCTAAAGGACTCTCAGACCATGAGAAACAAGATGCTCTGGTCTGAAGAAACCAAGATTGAACTCTTTGGCCTGAATGCCAAGCATCACATCTGGAGGAAACCTGGCACTATCCCTACGGTGAAGCATGGTGGTGGCAGCATCATGCTGTGGGGATGTTTTCAGTGGCAGGGACCGGGAGACTAGTCAGGATCGAGGAAAAGATGAACAAAGCAAAGTACAGAGAGATCCTTGATGAAAACCTACTCCAGAGCGCTCAGGACCTCAGACAAGGGGTGAAGGTTCACCTTCCAACAGGACAACGACCCTAAGCACACAGCCAAGACAACTCAGGGGTGGCTTCTGGACAAGTCTCTGAATGTCCTTGAGTGGCCCAGCCAGAGCCCGGACTTGAACCCGATCAAACATCTCTGGAGATAGCTGTGCAGCAGCCCTACCCATCCAAGCTGACAGAGCTTGAGAGGATCTGCATAGAAGAATGGGAGAAACTCCCCAAATACAGGTGTTCCAAGCTTATAGCATCATACCCAAGAAGACTCGAGGCTGTAATCGCTGCCAAAGGTGCTTCAACAAAGTACTGAGGATAGAGTCTGAATACTTATATAAATGTGATATTTGTGATATTAAATTAGCCAAATGTTCTAACAACCTGTTTTTGCTTTGTCATAATGTGTGTAGATCAATATTTTATTGTTAAATTAAACCTTTATTTAACAAGGCAAGTCAGTTAAGAACAAATTCTTATTTACAATGACGCCTACACCGGCCAAACCCGGACGACGCTGGGCCAATTGTGCACCGCCCAATCACAGCCAGTTGTGATAAAGCCTGGAATTGAACCAGGGTGTCTTTAATGACACCTCAAGCACTGAGATGCAGTGCCTTAGACCGATGCGCCACTTGGGCTTGGTGGTTACAAACTTCTTCCATTTAAGAATGATGGAGGCCACTGGGTTCTTGGGGACCTTTAATGCTGCAGACATTTTTTGGTACCCTTCCCTAGATCTGTGCCTGGACACAATCCTGTCTCGGAGCTCTACGGACGATTCGTTCGACCTCACGGCTTGGTTTTGCTCTGACATGCACTGTCAACTGTGGGACCTTATATAGACAGGTGTGTGCCTTTCCAAATCATGTCCAAACAATTGAATTTACCACAGGTGGACTCCAATTACGTTATAGAAACATCTCAAGGATGATCAATCGAAACAGGATGCACCTGAGCTCAATTTCAAGTCTCATAGCAAAGGGTCTGAATACTTATGTAAATAAGGTTTTTCTGTTTTTATATTTAATACATTTACAAAAATTCTAAAAACCTGCTTTCGCTTTGTCATTATGGAGCATTGTGCGTAGATTGCTGAAGGCTGTAACGTAATAAAATGTGGAAAAGGTCTGTGGTCTGAATACTTTCTGAATACACTGTAGTGTATTACTTTTCACCAGGGCCCATAGGTCACTATATCGGGATATAACGAGCCATTTGGGACTCATGTTGAGACAGCCCAAACCCCTTGACAGAACAGAATGTAACATTTTATTGTGTCATGAACCAGTCCTTTCTGTTTTCACCAACCCTAGAGGAAGAAAAGGAAGGCGTGGACAGAGATGATGTCATTGTCTTATCCTTCTTTATGTCATGCTTGCCTGTGACCATGACCAATGAGTGAAGAGTCCCGAGTTAACCCAGACCCGCTAATGCAGTATGTAGCCTTGGACTGTTGTCCGTGACAGTAACGTCATACGTTTCATCATTGGGTTGACTAGCTAAACAAACATTTAGTTTATTTGTGTGTGAGACAGAAAGACAGGGCCAGGAAGGTGGCCTTCAGGAGAGAAATGGTCACGAATCAGATGCATTCTAGCAAGAATACACTATAATATAACAATGACAATGTAGGAACCTAAACTACTTTCTCCTTGAATCATTGATATCGATTTAATTCGTAGGCCTATCTGTTGTATGATGTAAAACAATTTACATCTGTGATGTCACATCCAGGGGGAAGTTATGACGCTGAGAAGACAAGATATTTCCCAAGTATCCCTGCCCTTGTAACATGTGCCAACAGGACTTTTAATCCTCAGTACAGAGAGAGAGAGAGAGAGAGAGAGAGAGAGAGAGAGAGAGAGAGAGAGAGAGAGAGAGAGAGAGAGAGAGCGAGCAGGGGTGACAGTCTAAGCAGTGAGGAGAATGGGCCAGGCACTCATCTCATTCTGCATCTTTTGAATTTTAAGGGGGATCTTTTTTTGGCCTCCACACCTACTGTATGTCCATTTCCTGTTTATACTACAAAACACACTCTCTTTCTCTCTGTTTCTAAAGCCACATATTATCAGATCGGAACATGGTGCGCCGTTTCGCACATATATTGAGAGAGCATTGTATCTGTCGTCACCTCATCCCATCAGTAAAGATGACATCACACACACACACACACACACACACACACACACACACACACACACACACACACACACACACACACACACACACACACAGGAATCCATATCACAACAACCCCTGAAAAAGTTTCAAACGTGCTCTTTTCATTCTGAAAAGTCACGTTTGGGCTTCATCAGACCATAGATACAGAGGAAACCCAAACACCAGCGCAGCAAAAAAGGCAGGTATTTACTTCAGTCTTCTTCTCCATGTCCTTTCACTAAAACGAACAATCACTTCTATAGCCTACCACCTGAATCTATTTCAGATATAACCTTCCCTTTCCTTTGTATCCTGTATCCTCTCTCCTCTCCTGTTAAGGTCAAGGGTTATGGAGATATCGCGGGCTTGCACACATACAGTATATCTGGCATGTGGGACTGCCATAACCTTGTCCTTTGCTGCAATACATTCAACATAATGTGTTTGGCATGTGTGTGTGTTTGTCTGTGTCTTGGCATGTGTGTGTGTTTGTCTGTGTCTGTGTGTGTCTGTGTGTGTGTGTGTGTATTATGTTATGCTACCTCACCTTTTCACTGCAGAGAGAAAATACACTGAGTCATTTACAGTCAAAGTAAAGCTGTAATTTACTCTGAAACCTGCTTCTGTCCAACAGGATTTCCCTTCTTTAAAAACCCCTCCTTCTTTCCTCCCTACTTCAACCCTGTACATTACTGCAGGACGCATGGGGGACAGACCCTCTTCTCTACTCTCCTCCTGAACTCTACATCTTCTCTTCCCTTCCTCCTGTGCTCTACCTCTTCTCTTCCCTCCCTCCTGTACTCTACCTCTTCTCTACCTTCATCCTGTACTCTACCTCTTCTCTACCTTCATCCTGTACTCTACCTCTTCTTTTCCCTTCCTCCTGTACTCTACCTCTTCTCTTCCCTTCCTCCTGTACTATACCTCTTCTCGACCTTCATTCTGTACTCTACCTCTTCTCTACCTTCATCCTGTACTCTACCTCTTCTCTTCCCTTCCTCCTGTACTCTACCTCTTCTCTTCCCTTCCTCCTGTACTCTACATCTTCTCTACCAAATGACCCAGTACTAACCTCTCAGTGTTCAATGCATAATGCATACTGAGATACTATTCAGAGCATATTAAGATTAATACTGTATACTAAGATACAATTTAGAGTATATAAAGATGCATGTAAAGTCTTAGGAGAGATTTTGATAGAGTTTGAGAGTTAGAGAGAGTTTGAGAGTTTGATAGAGTTGGAGAGAGTTAGAGAGAGTTAGAGAGTTAGAGAGAGTTAGAGAAATAGAGAGAGTTTGAGAGAGTTTGAAAGAGTTTGATAGAGTTAGAGAGAATTAGAGAGTTAGAGAGAGATCGAGAGAGTTTGTGAGTTAGAGAGAGTTAGAGAGAGAGAGAGAACTAGAGGGAGTTTGATAGAGATAGAGAGAGTCAGAGAGAGTTAGAGAGAGTTAGAGAGAGTTAGAGAGAATTTGAGAGTGTTTGATAGAGTTTAAGAGGGTTAGAGAGTTAGAGAAAGTTAGAGAGAGTTAGAGAGAGTTTGATAGAGTTTGAAGGAGTTTGAGAGAGTTAGAGAGAGATAGAGAGAGTTTGTGAGATAGAGAGAGTTAGAGAGAGAGAGAGAACTAGAGAGAGTAATAGAGATAGAGAGAGTTAGAGAGAGAGAGAGAGTTTGATAGAGTTGGAGATTTCGCGAGAGTTAAAGCGGGTTTGATGGAGATAGGTAGAGATACAGAGAGTTAGAGAGTTTGATGGAGTTAAAGAGAGTTTAATAGAGTTAGAGAGTTAGAGAGTTAGAGAGAGTTTGATAGAGTTGGAGATTTTGCGAGAGTTAGAGAGTTAGAGAGACTCCGAGAGAGTTAGAGAGTTTGATAGAGTTAGAGAGTTAGAGAGAGTTAGAGAGAGTTTGATAGAGTTGGAGATTTTGCGAGAGTTAGAGCGAGTTTGATGGAGATAGATAGAGTTAGAGAGAGTTAGAGAGTTAGAGAGAGGTAGAGAAAGTTTGAGAGAGTTAGAGAGTTAGAGAGAGTTAGAGAGTTAGAGAGTTAGAGAGAGTTAGAGAGCTAGAGAGAGTTTGAGAGAGTTTGAAAGAGTTTGATAGAGTTAGAGAGTTAGAGAGAGTTAGAGTTAAAGAGAGTTTGATAGAGTTAGAGAGTGAGAGAGTCAGAGAGAGTTAGAGAGTTAGAGAGAGTTTGATAGAGTTAGAGAGAGTTAAATAGAGTTAAAGGGAGTTTGATAGTTAGAGAGAGTTAGAGAGAGTTAAAAAGAGTTTGATAGAGTTAGAGAGAGTCAGAGAGTTTGATAGAGTTAGAGAGCAAGAGAGAGTTATAGGGAATTTGAGAGAGTTTGATAGAGGTAGAGAGAATTAGAGAGTTCGAGAGAGTTCGAGAGAGTTAGAGAGAGTTTGAGATAGTTTGATAGAGTTAGAGAGAGAGTTAGAGAGAGAGAGAGTTAGAGAGAGTTTGGGAGCGTTTGATAGAGTTTGAGAGAGTTAGAGAG